>OY992878.1:152364493-152554493 GCA_963921405.1 Cepaea hortensis | reverse complement strand
ACCAGACCCGACCAGACCAGACAGACCAGACCCGACCAGACCAGACAGACCAGACCCGACTAGACCAGACAGACCAGACAGACCAGACCCGACCAGACCAGACAGACCAGACCCGACCAGACCAGACAGACCAGACCCGACCAGACCAGACAGACCAGACCCGACCAGACCAGACAGACCAGACCCGACCAGACCAGACAGACAGACCAGACCAGACCAGACAGACAGACCAGACCAGACCAGACAGACAGACCAGACCAGACCGACCAGACAGACCAGACCCGACCAGACAGACCAGACCCGACCAGACAGACCAGACCCGACCAGACAGACCAGACCCGACCAGACAGACCAGACCCGACCAGACAGACCAGACCCGACCAGACAGACCAGACCCGACCAGACAGACCAGACCCGACCAGACAGACCAGACCCGAACAGACAGACCAGACCCGACCAGACAGACCAGACCCGACCAGACAGACCAGACCCGACCAGACAGACCAGACCCGACCAGACAGACCAGACCCGACCAGACAGACCAGACCCGACCAGACAGACCAGACCCGACCAGACAGACCAGGAAGACAGACCAGGAAGACAGACAGACCAGACAGACCAGACCAGACAGACCAGACAGACCAGACCAGACAGACCAGACCAGACAGACCAGACAGACCAGACCAGACAGACAGACAGACAGACCAGACAGACAGACAGACAGACCAGACAGACAGACAGACCAGACAGACAGACAGACAGAGGATCAGGAAAACAAACAGACAGACAGACAGACAGAGGATCAGGAAAACAAACAGACAGACAGACAGACAGAGGATCAGGAAAACAAACAGACAGACAGACAGACAGAGGATCAGGAAAACAAACAGACAGACAGACAGAGGATCAGGAAAACAAACAGACAGACAGACAGACAGAGGATCAGGAAAACAAACAGACAGACAGACAGACAGAGGATCAGGAAAACAAACAGACAGACAGACAGACAGAGGATCAGGAAAACAAACAGACAGACAGACAGACAGAGGATCAGGAAAACAAACAGACAGACAGACAGACAGAGGATCAGGAAAACAAACAGACAGACAGACAGACAGAGGATCAGGAAAACAAACAGACAGACAGACAGACAGAGGATCAGGAAAACAAACAGACAGACAGACAGACAGACAGAGGATCAGGAAAACAAACAGACAGACAGACAGACAGACAGAGGATCAGGAAAACAAACAGACAGACAGACAGACAGACAGAGGATCAGGAAAACAAACAGACAGACAGACAGACAGACAGAGGATCAGGAAAACAAACAGACAGACAGACAGACAGACAGAGGATCAGGAAAACAAACAGACAGACAGACAGACAGACAGAGGATCAGGAAAACAAACAGACAGACAGACAGACAGACAGAGGATCAGGAAAACAAACAGACAGACAGACAGACAGACAGAGGATCAGGAAAACAAACAGACAGACAGACAGACAGAGGATCAGGAAAACAAACAGACAGACAGACAGACAGACAGAGGATCAGGAAAACAAACAGACAGACAGACAGACAGACAGAGGATCAGGAAAACAAACAGACAGACAGACAGACAGACAGAGGATCAGGAAAACAAACAGACAGACAGACAGACAGACAGAGGATCAGGAAAACAAACAGACAGACAGACAGACAGACAGAGGATCAGGAAAACAAACAGACAGACAGACAGACAGACAGAGGATCAGGAAAACAAACAGACAGACAGACAGACAGACAGAGGATCAGGAAAACAAACAGACAGACAGACAGACAGACAGAGGATCAGGAAAACAAACAGACAGACAGACAGACAGACAGAGGATCAGGAAAACAAACAGACAGACAGACAGACAGACAGAGGATCAGGAAAACAAACAGACAGACAGACAGACAGAGGATCAGGAAAACAAACAGACAGACAGACAGACAGACAGAGGATCAGGAAAACAAACAGACAGACAGACAGAGGATCAGGAAAACAAACAGACAGACAGACAGACAGACAGAGGATCAGGAAAACAAACAGACAGACAGACAGACAGACAGAGGATCAGGAAAACAAACAGACAGACAGACAGACAGACAGAGGATCAGGAAAACAAACAGACAGACAGACAGACAGACAGAGGATCAGGAAAACAAACAGACAGACAGACAGACAGACAGAGGATCAGGAAAACAAACAGACAGACAGACAGACAGACAGAGGATCAGGAAAACAAACAGACAGACAGACAGACAGACAGAGGATCAGGAAAACAAACAGACAGACAGACAGACAGACAGAGGATCAGGAAAACAAACAGACAGACAGACAGACAGAGGATCAGGAAAACAAACAGACAGACAGACAGACAGAGGATCAGGAAAACAAACAGACAGACAGACAGACAGACAGAGGATCAGGAAAACAAACAGACAGACAGACAGACAGACAGAGGATCAGGAAAACAAACAGACAGACAGACAGACAGACAGAGGATCAGGAAAACAAACAGACAGACAGACAGACAGACAGAGGATCAGGAAAACAAACAGACAGACAGACAGACAGACAGAGGATCAGGAAAACAAACAGACAGACAGACAGACAGAGGATCAGGAAAACAAACAGACAGACAGACAGAGGATCAGGAAAACAAACAGACAGACAGACAGACAGACAGAGGATCAGGAAAACAAACAGACAGACAGACAGACAGACAGAGGATCAGGAAAACAAACAGACAGACAGACAGACAGACAGAGGATCAGGAAAACAAACAGACAGACAGACAGACAGACAGAGGATCAGGAAAACAAACAGACAGACAGACAGACAGACAGAGGATCAGGAAAACAAACAGACAGACAGACAGACAGACAGAGGATCAGGAAAACAAACAGACAGACAGACAGACAGACAGAGGATCAGGAAAACAAACAGACAGACAGACAGACAGAGGATCAGGAAAACAAACAGACAGACAGACAGACAGACAGAGGATCAGGAAAACAAACAGACAGACAGACAGACAGACAGAGGATCAGGAAAACAAACAGACAGACAGACAGACAGACAGAGGATCAGGAAAACAAACAGACAGACAGACAGACAGACAGAGGATCAGGAAAACAAACAGACAGACAGACAGACAGACAGAGGATCAGGAAAACAAACAGACAGACAGACAGACAGACAGAGGATCAGGAAAACAAACAGACAGACAGACAGACAGAGGATCAGGAAAACAAACAGACAGACAGACAGACAGACAGAGGATCAGGAAAACAAACAGACAGACAGACAGACAGACAGAGGATCAGGAAAACAAACAGACAGACAGACAGACAGACAGAGGATCAGGAAAACAAACAGACAGACAGACAGACAGACAGAGGATCAGGAAAACAAACAGACAGACAGACAGACAGACAGAGGATCAGGAAAACAAACAGACAGACAGACAGACAGAGGATCAGGAAAACAAACAGACAGACAGACAGACAGACAGAGGATCAGGAAAACAAACAGACAGACAGACAGACAGACAGAGGATCAGGAAAACAAACAGACAGACAGACAGACAGACAGAGGATCAGGAAAACAAACAGACAGACAGACAGACAGACAGAGGATCAGGAAAACAAACAGACAGACAGACAGACAGACAGAGGATCAGGAAAACAAACAGACAGACAGACAGACAGACAGAGGATCAGGAAAACAAACAGACAGACAGACAGACAGACAGAGGATCAGGAAAACAAACAAACAGACAGACAGACAGAGGATCAGGAAAACAAACAAACAGACAGACAGACAGAGGATCAGGAAAACAAACAAACAGACAGACAGACAGAGGATCAGGAAAACAAACAAACAGACAGACAGACAGAGGATCAGGAAAACAAACAAACAGACAGACAGACAGAGGATCAGGAAAACAAACAAACAGACAGACAGACAGAGGATCAGGGAAGGAAAACAGACACAGATAACTAGAAAGATAGAGAGACACAAAGATAGACTAACAGCTGGGCAGGCTGACAATGGATAGACAAGAAATCAATTACACTGATAGACAGACAGATGGACGGAAGGATAAATAGATGGACAGGCAGAGAAAGGTCTCTTGATCTACTGTGTTCTACTCACCTCAACAGTGCCAGGGCTCTCACCGCTTCGTCATCCATTAAACGGTATCCACCTCCTCTCTAGCATCCACTTAACGGTATCCACCTCCTCTCCGGCATCCACTTAACGGTATCCACTTACTTGTAACTATCTCCTCTCTAGCATCCACTTACATGTATCCACCCACCTCCTCTACGGCATCCACTTAACGGCATCCACCTCCTCTCTGGCATCCACTTAACGGTATCAACTTACTTGTAACAACCTCATCTCTAGCATTCAGTTAACTGTTTCCACCTCCGCTCTAGCATTCACTTAACTGTATCCACCTCCTCTCTAGCATTCACTTAACTGTATCCACCTCCTCTCTAGCACCCACTTAACGGTATCCACCTCCTCTCTAGCATCCACTCAACGGTATCCACCTCATTTCTAGCATCCGCTTAACGGTATCCATCTCCCCACTAACAAACACTTAACTGTATCCACCTCCTCTCTAGCATCCACTTAACGGTATCCATCGCCTCTCTAGCATCCACTTAACGGTATCCATCGCCTCTCTAGCATCCACTTAACGGTATCCATCGCCTCTCTAGCATCCACTTAACGGTATCCACCTCCTCTCTAGTATCCACTTAACGGTATCCACCGCCTCTCTAGTATCCACTTAACTGTATCCACCGCCTCTCTAGTATCCACTTAACTGTATCCACCGCCTCTCTAGTATCCACTTAACTGTATCCACCGCCTCTCTAGTATCCACTTAACGGTATCCACCGCCTCTCTAGTATCCACTTAACTGTATCCACCGCCTCTCTAGTATCCACTTAACGGTATCCACCTCCTCTCTAGTATCCACTTAACGGTATCCACCTCCTCTCTAGTATCCACTTAACTGTATCCATCGCCTCTCTAGTATCCACTTAACGGTATCCACCGCCTCTCTAGTATCCACTTAACTGTATCCACCGCCTCTCTAGTATCCACTTAACGGTATCCAACTCCTCTCTAGTATCCACTTAACGGTATCCACCTCCTCTCTAGTATCCACTTAACTGTATCCACCGCCTCTCTAGTATCCACTTAACGGTATCCACCTCCTCTCTAGTATCCACTTAACTGTATCCACCGCCTCTCTAGTATCCACTTAACTGTATCCACCGCCTCTCTAGTATCCACTTAACTGTATCCACCGCCTCTGTAGTATCCACTTAACGGTATCCACCTCCTCTCTAGTATCCACTTAACTGTATCCACCGCCTCTCTAGTATCCACTTAACGGTATCCACCTCCTCTCTAGTATCCACTTAACGGTATCCACCTCCTCTCTAGTATCCACTTAACTGTATCCACCGCCTCTCTAGCATCCAATTAACTGCATCCACTTAACGGTATCCACCGCCTCTCTAGCATCCACTTAACGGTATCCACCTCCTCTCTAGCATCCACTTAACGGTATCCACCTCCTCTCTAGTATCCACTTAACTGTATCCACCGCCTCTCTAGCATCCAATTAACTGCATCCACTTAACGGTATCCACCGCCTCTCTAGCATCCACTTAACGGTATCCACCTCCTCTCTAGTATCCACTTAACTGTATCCACCGCCTCTCTAGCATCCAATTAACTGCATCCACTTAACGGTATCCACCGCCTCTCTAGCATCCACTTAACGGTATCCACCTCCTCTCTAGTATCCACTTAACGGTATCCACCGCCTCTCTAGCATCCACTTAATGGTATCCACCTCCTCTCTAGTATCCACTTAACTGTATCCATCGCCTCTCTAGCATCCACTTAACGGTATCCACCGCCTCTCTAGCATCCACTTAACTGTATCCACCTCCTCTCTAGCATCCAATTAACTGCATCCACTTAACGGTATCCACCGCCTCTCTAGCATCCACTTAACGGTATCCACCGCCTCTCTAGCATCCAATTAACTGCATCCACTTAACGGTATCCACCTCCTCTCTAGCATCCACTTAACGGTATCCACCTCCTCTCTAGCATCCACTTAACGGTATCCACCTCCTCTCTAGAATTCACTTAACGGTATCCACCTCCTCTCTAGCATCCACTTAACTGTATCCATCTCCTCTCTAGCATCCACTTAACGGTATCCACCGCCTCTCTAGCATCCAATTAACTGCATCCACTTAACGGTATCCACCTCCTCTCTAGCACCCACTTAACGGTATCCACCTCCTCTCTAGAATTCACTTAACGGTATCCACCTCCTCTCTAGCATCCACTTAACGGTATCCACCGCCTCTCTAGCATCCACTTAACTGTATCCACCTCCTCTCTAGCATCCACTTAACGGTATCCACCGCCTCTCTAGCATCCACTTAACGGTATCCACCTCCTCTCTAGAATTCACTTAACGGTATCCACCTCCTCTCTAGCATCCACTTAACGGTATCCACCGCCTCTCTAGCATCCACTTAACTGTATCCACCTCCTCTCTAGCATCCTCTTATCGGTATCCACCTCCTCTCTAGCATCCACTTAACGGTATCCACCGCCTCTCTAGCATCCACTTAACTGTATCCATCTCCTCTCTAGCATCCACTTAACCGTATCCACCGCCTCTCTAGCATCCACTTAACTGTATCCACCTCCTCTCTAGCATCCACTTAACTGTATCCATCTCCTCTCTAGCATCCACTTAACGGTATCCACCTCCTCTCTAGCATCCACTTAACTGTATCCATCTCCTCTCTAGCACCCACTTAACGGTATCCACCTCCTCTCTAGAATTCACTTAACGGTATCCACCTCCTCTCTAGCATCCACTTAACGGTATCCACCGCCTCTCTAGCATCCACTTAACTGTATCCACCTCCTCTCTAGCATCCACTTAACTGTATCCATCTCCTCTCTAGCATCCACTTAACGGTATCCACCGCCTCTCTAGCATCCACTTAACTGTATCCACCTCCTCTCTAGCATCCACTTAACGGTATCCACCGCCTCTCTAGCATCCACTTAACTGTATCCACCTCCTCTCTAGCATCCACTTAACTGTTTCCATCTCCTCTCTAGCATCCACTTAACGGTATCCACCTCCTCTCTAGCATCCACTTAACTGTATCCATCTCCTCTCTAGCACCCACTTAACGGTATCCACCTCCTCTCTAGAATTCACTTAACGGTATCCACCTCCTCTCTAGCATCCACTTAACGGTATCCACCGCCTCTCTAGCATCCACTTAACTGTATCCACCTCCTCTCTAGCATCCACTTAACTGTATCCATCTCCTCTCTAGCATCCACTTAACGGTATCCACCGCCTCTCTAGCATCCACTTAACTGTATCCACCTCCTCTCTAGCATCCACTTAACGGTATCCACCGCCTCTCTAGCATCCAATTAACTGCATCCACTTAACGGTATCCACCTCCTCTCTAGCACCCACTTAACGGTATCCACCTCCTCTCTAGCATCCTCTTATCGGTATCCACCTCCTCTCTAGCACCCACTTAACGGTATCCACCTCCTCTCTAGCATCCTCTTATCGGTATCCACCTCCTCTCTAGCACCCACTTAACGGTATCCACCTCCTCTCTAGCATCCTCTTATCGGTATCCACCTCCTCTCTAGCACCCACTTAACGGTATCCACCTCCTCTCTAGCACCCACTTAACGGTATCCACCTCCTCTCTAGCATCCACTTAACTGTATCCACCGCCTCTCTAGCATCCACTTAACTGTATCCGCGTCCTCTCTAGCATTCACTTAACAGTATCCACCTCCTCTCTATCATTCACTTAAATGTATCCACCGCCTCTCCATCTTCTATTTAACTGCATCCATCTCCTCACCGACATCCACTTAACGGTATCAGTCTCCTCGCCGACATTTATATAATTATGTCCTCGAACACTCTAGCATGCTCTTGGCATTATGCAACTCGTCTCAGCATATAATATAAATATTTTGTTATGCTTAGATGTTCTCAGAGGAGATTGTGTGGGTTGGGGGATGGGTGTGTAATGGATGTGGGGGATGAATGTGGAGGGTGTCTTTGAATGGGATATGTCTGTGTGGGTGGGAGTGTGTGAGTGTGGATGGGGTAAATGTGAGTGGGTGGAGGATGTATGTGTGGGTGGTGAGGATGTTTGTAGGTGGAGGATGTGTAAGTGGGTGGGGAGATGTGTGGGCGGGGATGTGTATGGAGAATGTATGTGGGAGATGTTTGTGTGTGTGTGGGGGGGATGTGTTTATGGGTGGAGTTTTGCGTGGGAGGGGAGATGTGTGAGAGGTGGGGGAGGTGTGGGATGTGCAGGTGATTGAAGGATGTATGCGAGGATGGGGGATGTGTGTTTGGCTGGGTGGTTGGGGTGTGTGTGGGTGGGAGGGTAGATGAGAGATGCATGTGTTGATGGGAGCGTGGGTGATGTGTGGGTGTGAGTGGTTGATGAATGAGTACGTGAGTGGGTGGATGTGTGTGAGAGATGAGTGTATGGGTGGTTGAGGTGTGTAGTTGTGAGAAGATGTGTGTGAGCGGCGGATGTGTGTGGGTGGGGTATATGTGGGTTGCGGGGTGTGTGTGGGTGGGAGGTGTGTGTTTTTGGGTGTTTATGGGTGGGGGATATGTGTGGGCAGGTGGGGAGATGTGTTTATGGGTGGGGATGTGTGTATAGGTGGGGATGTGTAGTTGAGAGGTGGCGAATATTGGGTGGGTGAGTGGGTGAAGGTTGGCTGATGTGTGTGTGGCTGGGTGGGGAAAATTTTGAGAGTGCGGGATATGTGGGTTGGCGGGGGTATGTGTGTGTGGTTTCTTCTTGTTCTTGTTCTTGTTCTTCTTGTTCTTGTTCTTCTTCTTCTTGTTCTTGTTCTTCTTGTTCTTGTTCTTCTTCTTCTTCTTCTTCTTCTTCTTCTTCTTCTTCTTCTTCTTCTTCTTCTTCTTCTTCTTCTTCTTCTTCTTCTTCTTCTTCTTCTTCTTCTTCTTCTTCTTCTTCTTCTTCTTGGTGTGTGAGGATGTGTGTGTGGGTGGGGAAATGTGTGTGGGTGGGGAAATGTGTGTGGGTGGGGAATCAGTGGATGGGTGGCGGCATGTATGTTTGCCTGGTTCTGTGTAAGTGCGTGGAGTTATGTGTGGGTGGGTGGGGGTGGTTTGGTGGGTGGGGGATGTGTTGGTGGCTGCGGGATATGAGGGTGGATGGGGGTTGTGTCTCACAACATTGCAATATGCACGGTATATGTTTACAACTTTCATTTGACAATGTTTTTTTTTTGTTGTTTTCTCATGTGAATGTATCATGCGTAATATGCATTGTTTATGCTTACAAAATCCATTTGACAATGTTTTTTTCCCCCTATGTTAATGTAACATGCACATTTGATGAATGAAAGATGAGTGATTGAAAGGGCCGAATGTAAGACGGGCCTGCGTGCCCAATTTGTTACCCTTTTAAAATAAAGTTTGTTCGTTCGTTCGTTCGTTCGTTCGTTCATTTGAAACAAAATGTATCATGGATGGTTCCCTTATCGTCTTTACTTCTTGCGATTAAAATAATACACAGATACCTTCCTACTATGTTGTTGGCTTTAACGGAGAAGTTTTATTAACAGAGCTACTACCACGGAATAAGTTTGGCATTCTCAAATTATTATAATAAAAGAACTAACTCTGAATATGTATCTAGCATCTTTCGAGTTGCAGCCGTACCGATAAAACATTTAGATCTACCTCCATGACACTCAGACCTACCTCCAAGACACCCCGACCTACTTCTAACACACCCCTACATATCTCCACGACACTTTGATCTATCTTCACGACAACCAGACCTTTTTCCGAAGCACTCGTACTAACATACAAGACACACCAACCTATCCCCGGGAAGTAGTATATGGCGTGCACTTGCCACATGATTGGAGGGTAAACTGGTAGGGTAATTTGGGTTTATGAAGGAAATACGGGGAAAATGTCGACTCGGTGAAATTTTTTTTTTCGGCGTGTGGGAATTTTTTTTCGGCGTGTGGGAACTTTTTTTCGTGGGAACGAAATTTTTGGCGCTGCCTGGTGGGGAAGTAATTAAGGTAAAATGTTCTGCGAGGTTGTGAGATGAGTGGTAGTACTTAAAGAGAGGGCACGGCTGAGGGAGGGGTATATATTTTAGAAATGAGTATATGAATGTGTATGATGAACAAGGGTGTGATGGGTCGTTCTACTCATGGGTATATGGTGGTGGCGTAGACATAATGTGTATGGTGGTAAAGGGTGTGCTGGGTCGTTCTACTCATGGGTATATGGTGGTGTAGATATAATGTGTGCGTAGTGATGAACAAGGGTGTGATGGGTCGTGGTTTCTACTCATGGGTATATGGTGGTGGTGTAGATATGAATGTGTGCGTGGTGTTGTGATGGGTCGTTCTAGTCATGGATATATGGTGGTGGCGTAGACTTAATGTGTCTGTGTAGTGATACACAAGGGTGTAATGGGTATAGGGTGGTTACGTGTATGACTGTATCTGTGTAGTGATGAACAAGGGTGTGATGGATCGTGGTTATACTCGAAGTAAGAGCTGGTTACTATCATCTGAACAGTGTGATAGTAGTGAAGGGTGGTATATTCACCGATTACAAAGGAAAGCATATAAAGTTATAATGGGTATGGTGGTAAGGGGTATTAGTGATCAAGTAGAAGTGATATAGGGGTGGTCATAAATATAATAAGAGGTGTTTGCAATTACACACTGGTCAACCAGTGGTCAAGTGGTCAAGTAAGGGTCAAGTAGTCAAGTAAGGAAATTTTAGGGAAAAGTGATTGTAATGATATGGTGGTGATTAAAGAGTGGTAAATTAGTGGTCAATCAGTGGTCAAGGAGTGGTCAAGTGGTCAAGTAAGGAAAATTTTAGGGGAAATTGGTCGTAGTGACATGGTGATGATTAAATTAGTGGTAAATTAATGATCAAGTAGTGGTCAAGCAGTGGTCAAGCGGTGTGTAAGTGAGGAAAATTTTAGGGAAATTTTAGGGAAAAGTGATTGTAATGAGATGGTGATGATTAAAGAGTGGTAAATTAGTGGTCAAGTAGTGGTCAAGCAGTGGTCAAGTAGTGGTCAAGGGGTCGAGTGACCACTTAAATTGTAGAGGACGATGTGCCTAAGATTATGGTAGTGATTAAAGTGATCGATGACGTGGTCAAGCAGAGGTCAAGCAGTGGTCAAGTAGTTGAGTGACCACTTAAATTATAGGGGAAAGTATGTATATTGCAATGGTGGTGGGTAAAGTGAGGAAGAATCAATAGTAGTGAAAATACTACTACGAATATTAGCGACAAGCACAAAGACAACCAAGTACATACTTGATACACACAAATACAAAGACAACGAAACACACGTACACACATACAGATACAAAGGCAACCATACCATTACTACTGGTACCACAACAAGTACACACCCATAATCAAAGACACAAATACACACACACACACACACATACAGATACAAAGGCAACCATACCATTACTACTATCACAACAACAGCTATACACAAGTACACACCCATAATCAAAGACACAAATACACACTTGATACACTTGTACATACAGACCTATAACATCACAACTATACACAAGTACATACCCATAATCAATTACACAAGAACACCTACAAATACAAAGACGAGATCCGGGGAAGCTGATTTCATTACTGCCTTCACAGTGGCTGGGTTGGTCTGACCCAAGAAACGTAACATACCCTCGTTACGTTTAAGTCGGTTAGACATGTTATTTGGGGACGTAGACGACTTGCTGCTGGTCGGGAAATATATGACTTCGTAAGCGGAGCTGATCCGGTGTTTCCTGTCGCAGGTCAAATAACAAATACCCGTGTGGAGCCGATGTCGCGTCTTTAAAACTCTCTTGGACATATGACACACGGCCTGGATACATCTGTTTGGCGAGATTGGTAATCTGAGACCCGTCTCGAGGATTCTTAAACACCACTAGGTAATGCGAATTCAGACTGATAGTTCTTTGTTCTTTATTCTTACCAAATAGGTTCTGTACTATATACATAACACTGAGGTTGCGATGATGACTGCCTTTAGTAAATAATTTAGTCACTCTGTCATCTGTCTCAGACATTAGATCATCTATGACTACTAACCGACGTCTATCACCTGTCCATTTTTCCATATCTGGCAGACCTTCATTAAATTGAACACCCTTCATAGTTTCGTAGATGGGTTGCCATTCCCCATAGCACCATATAATTTCCTCTGGAAGGGGGTCTACCATGGCTGGTAGATGGGTCAAGAACTGTTGGACAAAGACGGTTTTACCACTCCCCGTTGGGCCCGCAATCAAAGCCGTAAAAGGATGTTTCCACCTAGGATCCATGGGTATTAATAACCACCTATCTACTCGCATTGGTGTTTATAAACGTATCGGGTGATATTATTAGACCATTTGACCACCAACTGCACGCTAGTGGGTCTCTGGTAGCTATTGGTATAATAACGATGGAACCAATGGTCGACTTGATACAAGTTCACACTGAGTTGGTGAGTATGGCGTTGACTATTATTAGTTTCTACAACCCCACAAAGACCAATAACTCGAGGTTGTGTCGCTTAGTACGTCAGATAGCCAACCAACATGATGTGTTATTCACGAGACTAGAAGTCTGTATCAAGCCCGAACACGTTTTCCCGGTCTTTGTTTCAATCGCTGACGAAGTCTTTGCCGATAACGTCATCAACTACGGGAGAATAATGATGGTTTTTACACTTGGTATGCGTCTGGGTAAGCATCTGGTTAATAATTCTTATAACACAGACGTGAATGTCCAGGACCTGGAGGAAAGCTTCGCTACATCTGTAGGCACGTATATGACTGATAAACTACATCATTGGATACTGCGAGGTGGATGGTGTAATTTCTATACTTGGTTGCAAGCAGCAGTTGAATAAATACATAATACATTTCAGTATGTGTCTTTGTTTCATTGTCTGTCAGTGTCTCTCGGAACAATAAGTAAAAACAAAACCACTAAAGAAAATCAACACATATCTTGGTTTCAATATATCAAAGAATGTATTATTCATCAAAACACTTTAGTGGTATAAGAAAACATCAATGACATAGATGCTTAGTGACAAAGATATAAAACAATGTAGTTGGGGGATGACCTAGACATCAAACTATCGGGAACTCGGGCATATGAAAGAGGTAAAAACATATACCAGCTACTGTCTCTTGTGTGTATTTGGTGTCTGTACGTTGTTGCATGGCGTAGGAATGAATGTCATGTTCGTGTACTGTTGTAAGGAAGGCATCAAAGTCATATCTGTTATGTATTAGCACTGGAAATTCTAAAACAGAAGAATTGTTAAATGATGCATGATAGAATCTAAGATCTTGTGTTCCTCTATGTCGTAACACTAGATGAAAGCTAAAATTGATCTTAAACCGACTAATTTGAGCATTGAAAATCTTATACAACGTATCTGTCCAGTCGATAGGGTATTGTATCTCCGGGCTAATAAAGAAGGTGTATGTCGATAAATACTTGTTAATCTTGTGATGTGTCCTGATAGCTTCCCAATTTTCTCTATATATTTGTTGAATATCCGATGGAAGGATGTGTAGTGTCTCTGGTTCCCCGGCTGCTAAGAGGCTCACTTCATCTTCTACCAATTGTTCAAGAATATTCTCGTCTGGTTGTATCTGACTGTTAGTTATAGTGGTTTCATTTGGTGGTGTCGTCGAGGTTGTTGGTGGTGTTGTCTCTGATGGTGAAGAGGTAGTTGTCTCTGGTTCTGATGTATCCATAGACCGGTGATGATGTATTCGTTTGTGTTTTTGTAGATTGTCTTTTCTGTTGAAACGTTGTCCACAGATATGACATAAGTATGATTTAGTACCGTGAATGGTCCGAATGTGACGAGTGAGCTTATAGTTATCACGGAAGTCTTTGTCGCACACTGAACACGTGAAAGTAGATCTGGTAGCCATATTGATAAACTGTTTTTTTCCCCTTTCTTACAACACCAAAATGTTGGTGTATACAATGTTTCACTGTTTTATCAGAGGCCAACGACACGAATAAGGCTCACACCAAGTTTCACTGCTGTACCCAAGTCACTACGTGAAAAATAGGTGGTTACTACACGAACACTGCTCACACCAACCTGTTTCACCGATGTAGCCAAGTCAGTACGTGAACAATATCTGCTTACTACACTGCTCACACCAGCCTGAAGCACCTCTGTAGATAGACAAGTCAGCCCGTGAACTGGTACTGAGCTCACAAGAGACGCCTTCTATTTTATACACTGGTTCTGCACACGACCTAGCTGACGTGGCAGTAAGCTATTCTCACGCCTGCTTCCCACAAACCGATGACTCATACTTAATGACTTTTACACATGGCGTTGATGACGTAGTCTCGGATATCAGCGTTTCTTTACCAAAGGGGGTATGTGATATTCTTGTAGGTCTGTATGCACAAGTGTAGCTGTTGTTGTGATAGTAGTAATGGTATGGTTGCCTTTGTATCTGTATGTGTGTACGTGTGTTTCGTTGTCTTTGTATTTGTGTGTATCAAGTATGTACTTGGTTGTCTTTGTGCTTGTCGCTAATATTCGTAGTAGTATTTTCACTACTATTGATTCTTCCTCACTTTACCCACCACCATTGCAATATACATACTTTCCCCTATAATTTAAGTGGTCACTCAACTACTTGACCACTGCTTGACCTCTGCTTGACCACGTCATCGATCACTTTAATCACTACCATAATCTTAGGCACATCGTCCTCTACAATTTAAGTGGTCACTCGACCCCTTGACCACTACTTGACCACTGCTTGACCACTACTTGACCACTAATTTACCACTCTTTAATCATCACCATCTCATTACAATCACTTTTCCCTAAAATTTCCCTAAAATTTTCCTCACTTACACACCGCTTGACCACTGCTTGACCACTACTTGATCATTAATTTACCACTAATTTAATCATCACCATGTCACTACGACCAATTTCCCCTAAAATTTTCCTTACTTGACCACTTGACCACTCCTTGACCACTGATTGACCACTAATTTACCACTCTTTAATCACCACCATATCATTACAATCACTTTTCCCTAAAATTTCCTTACTTGACTACTTGACCCTTACTTGACCACTTGACCACTGGTTGACCAGTGTGTAATTGCAAACACCTCTTATTATATTTATGACCACCCCTATATCACTTCTACTTGATCACTAATACCCCTTACCACCATACCCATTATAACTTTATATGCTTTCCTTTGTAATCGGTGAATATACCACCCTTCACTACTATCACACTGTTCAGATGATAGTAACCAGCTCTTACTTCGAGTATAACCACGATCCATCACACCCTTGTTCATCACTACACAGATACAGTCATACACGTAACCACCCTATACCCATTACACCCTTGTGTATCACTACACAGACACATTAAGTCTACGCCACCACCATATATCCATGACTAGAACGACCCATCACAACACCACGCACACATTCATATCTACACCACCACCATATACCCATGAGTAGAAACCACGACCCATCACACCCTTGTTCATCACTACGCACACATTATATCTACACCACCACCATATACCCATGAGTAGAACGACCCATCACACCCTTGTCTATCACTACCCATACATATTATGTCTACGCCACCACCATATACCCATGAGTAGAACGACCCATCACACCCTTGTTCATCACTACGCACATATTATGTCTACGCCACCACCATATACCCATGAGTAGAACGACCCAGCACACCCTTGTCTATCACTACCCATACATATTATGTCTACGCCACCACCATATACCCATGAGTAGAACGACCCAGCACACCCTTGTCTATCACTACCCATACATATTATGTCTACGCCACCACCATATACCCATGAGTAGAACGACCCAGCACACCCTTGTCTATCACTACCCATACATATCTACGCCACCACCATATACCCATGAGTAGAACGACCCATCACACCCTTGTTCATCACTACGCACATTATGTCTACACCAACATATACCCCTCCCTCAGCCGTGCCCTCTCTTTAAGTACTACCACTCATCTCACAACCTCGCAGAAACATTTTACCTTAATTACTTCCCCACCAGGCAGCGCCAAAAATTTCGTTCCCACGAAAAAAAAGTTCCCACCAGGCACGCCGAAAAAAAATTCCCACACGCCGAAAAAAAATTTCACCGAGTCGACATTTTCCCCCTATTTTCCTTCATAAACCCAAATTACCCTACCAGTTTACCCTCCAATCATGTGGCAAGTGCACGCCATATACTACTCCGGGACACTCAGATCTACCTCCACACACACCGACCTACCTCAACAGACTCCGACCTATCTCCACACACTCCGACCGACCTACACACACTCCGACCTACCTCCACAACACTCCGACCTACACCCACACACCCCGACATACCTCTACGACACTCCGACCTACCTCTACACACCCCGACCTACCTCCACACACACACACACACACACACACACACCGACCTACCTCCACGACACTCCGACCTACCTCCAAGACACTCCGACATACCTCCACACAGTCCGACCTACCTGGACCTTACCTCCACGACACTTTGATCTACCTCCACGACACTCAGACACACCTCCACATACTCCGACCTACCTCCACACACTCCGACCCACCTCCACACACTCCGACATACCTCCACGACACTTTGACCTACCTCCACGACACTTTGACCTACCTCCACGACACTTTGACCTACCTCCACGACACTTTGATCTACCTCCACGACACTCAGACACACCTCCACATACTCCGACCTACCTCCACACACTCCGACCCACCTCCACACACTCCGACATACCTCCACGACACTTTGACCTACCTCCACACACTCCGACCCACCTCCACGACACTTTGACCTACCTCCACGACACTTTGATCTACCTCTACGACACTCCGACCTACCTCCACGACACTCCGACCTACCTCCACAACACTCCGACATACCTCCACGACACTCCGACCTACCTCCACAACACTCCGACCTACCTCCACGACACTCCGACCTACCTCCACGACACTTTGACCTACCTCCAGGACACTCCGACCTACCTCCACGACACTTTGACCTACCTCCACGACACTGTGACATACCCCCACGACACTTTGACCTACCTCCACGACACTTTGACCTACCTCCACGACACTTTGACCTACCTCCACGACACTCCGACCTACCTCCACGACACTCTGACCTACCTCCAAGACACTCCGACATACCTCCACAACACTCCGGCATACCTCCACGACACTTTGACCTACCTCCACACACCCCGACCTACCTCCACACACACACCGACCTACCTCCACGACACTCCGACCTAACTCCACACAGTCCGACCTACATGGATCTTACCTCAACGACACTTTGATCTACCTCCACGACACTCCGACCCACCTCCACACACTCCAACCTACCTCCACACACTCCGACCCACCTCCACACACTCCGACCTACCTCCACGACACTTTGACCTACCTCCACGACACTTTGATCTACCTCTACGACACTCCGACCTACCTCCACGACACTCCGACCTACGTCCACGACACTCCGACCTACCCCCACGACACTCCGGCATACCTCCACGACACTCCGACCTACCTCCACGACACTTTGACCTACCTCCACGACACTTTGACCTACCTCCACGACACTCCGATTACCTCCACGACACTCCGACCTACCTCCACGACACTTTGACCTACCTCCACGACACTTTGACCTACCTCCACGACACTCCGACCTACCTCCACGACACTCCGAGCTACCTCCACGACACTCCGACCTACCTCCACGACACTTTGACCTACCTCCAGGACACTCCGACCTACCTCCACGACACTTTGACCTACCTCCACGACACTGTGACCTACCTCCACGACACTTTGACCTACCTTCACGACACTTTGACCTACCTCCACGACACTCCGATTACCTCCACGACACTCCGACCTACCTCCACGACACTTTGACCTACCCCCAGGACACTCCAACCTACCTCCACGACACTTTGACCTACCTCCACGACACTGTGACCTACCTCCACGACACTTTGACCTACCTTCACGACACTTTGACCTACCTCCACGACACTCTGACCTACCTCCAAGACACTCCGACCTACCTCCACGACACTCTGACCTACCTCCAAGACACTCCGACATACCTCCACAACACTCCGGCATACCTCCACGACACTTTGACCTACCTCCACGACACTCTGACCTACCTCCACGACACTTTGACCTACCTCCACGACACTCTGACCTACCTCCAAGACACTCCGACATACCTCCACAACACTCCGACCTACCTCCAAGACACTCCGACCTACCTCCACGACACTTTGACCTACCTCCACGACACTGTGACCTACCTCCACGACACTTTGACCTACCTCCACGACACTTTGACCTACCTCCACGACACTTTGACCTACCTCCACAACACTCCGACCTACCTCCACGACACTGTGACCTACCTCCAAGACACTCTGACCTACCTCCACGACACTTTGACCTACCTCCACGACACTCCGACCTACCTCCACGACACTGTGACCTACCTCCAAGACACTCTGACCTACCTCCACGACACTGTGACCTACCTCCACGACACTCTGACCTACCTCCACGACACTTTGACCTACCTCCAAGACACTCTGACCTACCTCCACGACACTTTGACCTACCTCCACGACACTGTGACCTACCTCCACGACACTTTGACCTACCTCCAAGACACTGTGACCTACCTCCACGACACTGTGACCTACCTCCACGACACTCTGACCTACCTCCACGACACTTTGACCTACCTCCAAGACACTCTGACCTACCTCCACGACACTGTGACCTACCTCCACGACACTCTGACCTACCTCCACGACACTTTGACCTACCTCCACGACACTCCGACCTACCTCCACGACACTTTGACCTACCTCCACGACACTCCGATTACCTCCACGACACTTTGACCTACCTCCACGACACTTTGACCTACCTCCACGACACTTTGACCTACCTCCACGACACTCCGACCTACCTCCACGACACTCCGACCTACCTCCACGACACTCTGACCTACCTCCACGACACTTTGACCTACCTCCACGACACTCCGACCTACCTCCACGACACTCCGACCTACCTCCACGACACTCCGACCTACCTCCACGACACTCCGACCTACCTCCACGACACTTTGACCTACCTCCACGACACTCCGGCATACCTCCACGAACTCCGGCATACCTCCACGGCACTCCGGCATACCTCCACGATACTCCGGCATACCTCCACGACTCCAACTTATCTTAACGACATTCAGACTTATCCCCCAACCCCCTCCCATTTACTTCAAGGACACAGTGACCTACCCTTTAGCCACTCCCATCTTCTTGCCAGACACACTGACCCACCTCCAACCCACTTCCACTTAATTCACAATACATTATCAGCTACATTCATACCACTCCTACTTACCCACTAGCCACTCCCAACTACTCTCAAGACATACTGATCTATTTCCAATCCACTCCGACCCATCCTCAAGCCCCTCCGCTACGAACAAGTTCCCACCAACATCTAAGAGAGACCACCTGCTGGATAATTCGATAAATACATTGTTCACATCACATCAAAAGAAGCATATATTGTCGTGGTGTGAAATACCAGTCTTCCATGTTGGCACGTGACCAGATGACGTAGACAGCAACCTGGCTTTTCTATCATCCTGATGGTGTTACGTGTGCACGTGCTCTAGGTCATGTGTTCAGATTCACGCATTCAACTTCCGCTCGCTCCTAGAAGTGCTCATGCAGGGAACACTTTAAGCACCCGACCAGACCACCTTAATTGAACGTGGAGTCAGAAATTGCTACATGTCTGCACATTCAAGAATAGATCGTTCTTCATCTTTGCATTTTGATCTCCTTTATGGTTTTAATTTTATTCCCCTGCATTTTTATTCTTTGTTGTTGTTTTCTTAAGTTCGTTTGGTTCATTTTGTCATTATTGCTTTAATTAAGTCTGTCTGTCTGTCTGTCTGTCTGTCTGTCTGTCTGTCTGTCTGTCTGTCTGTCTGTCTGTCTGTCTGTCTGTCTGTCTGTCTGTCTGTCTGTCTGTCTGTCTGTCTGTCTGTCTGTCTGTCTGTCTGTCTGTCTGTCTGTTTTAAATGTTTTAAAATGTGTGTATGTAGTTCGACTTTTACTATATCATATCCGTTTGTATGTCTGCTTTATTTCATTGTTTCACATTTACTATCTTTAATTCAGACTTCTTTATTTGTTAAGTATCGCGGCTGTTTATTTGGTTTTTACTTATCTATTTATTTACAGTACTGTAGTCTCTAAAATTAGATGTTTAAGAGCATGCATCTTTCCTATTGCAACATGCGCCTGTGAGACCTGGACACTTACTAAACAACCTGATCAGCGCATAAATGCCTTTGAATATAAATGTTATAGACGGGTTCTAAGAATATCTTGAGTAAAGGAAAGAACAAATGCATTCATACGCCAAGAGTTGAATACTGAAGAGTTTGTTATTAAAGACGGCAAAACAAAGAAAATTGATATATTTTGGTCACTTGAAACGTCATGAGAGTTTGGAGAGAACATTAATGGAGGGGTATACGCCTGGGAAGAGAAGAAGAGGAAGGCCAAAGAGAAAATGGGTGCCGGATGTGGCGGTTGATCTTCAGATGGGTGTATCGGACGCAGGACATCTTGCTTATGATCGAGAGGATTTCCGGAAGGTTGTTATGGGAGCTAGGTTCTGCAAAGGACATGCTACTGAATGAACTGTAGTCTCTATGTAAATCTATTCACAGCGCTAGACAGAGAAATATTACACGTACAATAATTCTATGACTGAGAAGTTGTGTCTCACCTATCTGTTCTATGAATACCAGAGGTGGACAATGAGTAGTGAAACTATGAAGAACTGGGGGTTGTGGACATGTGGCTTTCGAGAAGAGAGATGAGCAAGTTCTGTAGAGAGAGGAATATTAGTGTCATTGTATTAAATTCCATAGGCGGTACTAGAACAATAAGCATGGACATGCCATGAATGAGGCTCATCAAAACCATAAACATAGACGTGCCATGAATGAGGCTTATCAATAGAAGATGTAGAATAGAAGAGACGTCAGCGTGGGTAAAATGAGAAGAGCGCTTGCTCTAAAACTTCCCTTACGTTGATGGCGAGGTAGGTGGTTCGACCCCTACACCGGCATTAAGTTGGCCTTACAAATTGACTTCTCGTTCATATAGGAAGGGCAAACTACTGCACGTAAAATTGCCTAGAAAATCCACACGGGGTTGATAGCAACGTTCTGCAAAGAGCATGCAACAATTGAAAGAGCAGATAACTAAGCATTATGTGATAAAATATTAGAAAAACAAGGCACAGAAGTCAGAGACAGATGTACGTGGACAGCTTAAGCAGATGTGCTACAAATAATATGATCAACGTAATCGTCATTAAAACAGCTGATGACAGAGAGGAGTGGGGCGTCGTGATCGTCAGTGTCTGTTCCATACCAGGCTTGCACAAAGTTGTTTTCTGTAGATGAATGGCAATTGCCTCTACGAGGTTTAATATGCAACCATTTTTTGTGTGTTAAACAAATTCACTAAGAGAAAACACACAGAATTAATGAGAGCAGCACAACAGACAACTATAGAAAAGAACTCCACACACACACAGAATTAACGAGAGTAGCACAATAAAGACGGCTATGACAAGAAACTCCAGACATACACAAAATAACGAGAATAGAACGACAGACACTTATAGAAATGAACTCCAGACATACGCGGAATTAAATAGAGTAGCACCACAGACAACTATGGAAAGGAACTCTAGACATTCACAGAGCTAACGAGAGTAGCACGACAGAAACGAATATGATAAAGAACTCTAAACATACACAGAATTAAAGAGCATAGCACGACAGAGAAACCGTGGAAAGGAAAGACCAGAAAACTTCGCGACTTTAAGCAAGTTCTCACTGACTTGATAATGATGATCCTACCAATTCGTCCTCTTGCTGGGTTCACATTGTCTGTGAGTTATTTGTTCTCCTGCCCCCTTCTCACACTCTCTCATGTTTCTAAAACCAGTGTGTGCAAAAGCATACAATTTTCGAATTCAGAGTTGATATCCGCATGATTATGTTACCCAGGGCGGAAAATCGAGAATAGGGCTTCTGGCAAAGAGTGATTCTATAAAAACCTGTCGCCGACATTGATAAGTCGAGGTGTGAAGTAAGAGACGGATTGGGTTACGCGTCTGCCACAAGTTCTTTCTGACTTCGTGGGCGGGAAAAACCGGTATATTTCTGTAACCAGCCACACAATGGATGACAAGCGTTCTCAAATTCAAGGGTAGAACCCCAACGGCTGTCGACAAGCTAGGAAAGAAGAAGACATAATATCTCATTGTGAGATATGCTAGAGTCTGGTTTGTTTTAATAGTCAACAATTTTAATGCTTATAGTCGGATCCCAGCTGCGAAAATAAAACAGGGCATCTGAAGCAGTAGCAATGCTGTTGACGTTTGGTAAAGATAGACAATGCGAGACATGACACACTTCTTTATCTGAAATGAATGTTGCTGTGTGTAATGGAACTCCGTGGAATTCTATGAAAATTAGCCAATACTATAAGACAAACCTATGGTAAAACTCAGAAAACAAATTAAATTAACATTATCGAGAAGATAATACAAGAAAGAATTCAAAATCAAATAGATGAGGAAGTAGGTGAAGAACAATTTGGGTTCGGCAAAAACAACGCCACCGGAGAAGCAATAATCTGTTTGAGGATGTTGATTGAAACATATATAAAATTGCATAAAAATATGCATGTATGTTTTATAGACTAAAAGAAAGCTTTTGGGAGAGTACAACATGAACGTATAATTACACGCCTTTAAGATATAGGAGTAGACGAAAAGGACATCAGACATATTAGTAACCTCTACTGGGAACAAGTGGCTTAAATAAGATACGGAAATAATTATTCGTTGCCCAAAGAGATAAAGGCGTGTTGTCCCTAAGCCTTTTCAACTTATGTATAGAAATAATTTTTAAACAAGTCGAACTGCCTGGACTTAACATCAATGGAAGAACTATAAACAATCTTACGAATGCTGACTATATAGTGTTACTAGCAGACAGCGAGCTAGAGTAACAAAAATGTGGCTTAGATATTAATATTCAAAAATAAAAAAAAAAAAATAAAAAAATAAAAAACGAAACCTATGATAATTACCAGTGGAAAGTAAAGACCATCAATGAACATCACAGTAAACGGGCAGATACTAGAACAAGTAACAAGCTTCTCCTATCTTGGACATGTAATAACAGACAATGGCAGAAGTGAAATAGAAATGAAACAGAAGTCAAAAAGAGAACTGGAATGGCCAAAAATGCTGTCAGCATCATGAAATCATTATTAAAATCTACATAGATTAATAAAGCATTAAAAATGAGGATTATCAAATATGTAAATTCAACACTACAGTATGGCGCTGAAGCCTGGACAATGAATAAGCAATTAGAAAGTCGAATAGAGGCCCTGGAGATGTGGGTATACAGAAAGAAGAATACGTCGCATTTCATGGAAACAAAAACTATTCGAATACAGATATTCTAGAAAAACTTGACATTAAAAGAGGGTTGATAAAAGAAATAAAAATGAAGCATGTGAAATGTTTCGGCTATGTAAAAATACAATACACTCTTATAAAATACATAATGGAGGGTAAAGTTAAAGGCAAGCGAGCAAGAGGTAGTTAACAATACAAATGGGAAGAAAACATAAAGAGATGGACGAACATCAATCTGACAGAATGTATAGTCAAGGCGAGAGACAGACAGTGTTGGAGATCCATTACAGCCAACCTACAGTGTGGAGACGACACCCGATTGATTGATTGATCTCATTTTTCTTTTCCCGAATCAACTTGTTTGTTTTTCTCGTGGAACCTAACGGCCGCACACTTTTCTCATGTTATGTCTGTTGTTTAAAATTCTATTAACTGTGCTTTCCCTGATGATGATGATGATGATGATGATGATGATGATGATGATGCTGATGATGATGATGATAATGATGATGATGTTGATGATGATGATTTTTCTTTTTGTTTGCCCTCGCTCGCTTTGAACTCTTGCGTAGTCCATACAAACTATTTATAGTAGTAATGGACTCAGTTTTGCGTGTGAGTTAGCTTTCCCGATTAACAGTGCCCCTCGCCATCAGGCGAACCCACTCCGACTTCAAAGGTACTTGTAATCTACATACCCAAGTCAAGGACGACAGGTCAACATTTTAGTCCAGCTGTCTGGCGTAGGGGTTGAACCGCTAACCTCGGCATCAGCACACCGGATGTTTAAGAACACGCGTTCTTACCCATTCGTCCATGCTGACCTGCGATGATGATGATGATGATGATGATGGTGATGATGATGGTGATGATGAAGGTGATGATGATGATGATGATGGTGATGATGATGATTATTATCCACACAGCTTTCCTATCTTCAGCGCACACCACGCCAGCATGGTCCTTTAATGTTTACTTACATCTTTATATTAATATCACTGCCATGATGATGATGATGATGATGATGATGATGATGATGATGATGATGATGATGATGATGATGATGATAATGACGACGACTACGATGGTGGTGGTGGTGGTAATTACCCACACAACTTTCCTATCATCAGCTCACACCACGCCAACAGGAAGCAATCAGCCAGCATTAGAAGGATGCTCTCAGACAGACGTTCACATCTGGCAGGGATTGCCAGGCACGCCATTTGACAGGCTGCAAGGTGGAATGAAACAAGACAATAAATATCGCAAATAAACCGGGATTGACCCATACGATTTTGGAAACGCTTCGGTGAGTCAAAGAGTCGCGATGCCAAATGTTACATTCATCCTCCTTTCATCCTATCTGGCTTTTCATCGCACCCTCTCCTCCCTCATCATTAGGTTTACCTGGTGAATCTCGCTAATATATCACTGCTGTATATTCCCTGGCGGTACAGGTGGAAAACTTCAGTTGC
This sequence comes from Cepaea hortensis, assembly GCA_963921405.1. Lineage (NCBI taxonomy): Eukaryota > Metazoa > Mollusca > Gastropoda > Stylommatophora > Helicidae > Cepaea > Cepaea hortensis. Next base: position 152,529,129 of record OY992878.1, on the reverse strand, counting down.
CTCCTTCCATTCGCTTTGTAAAAACACGCACAAGAAAATAAAAAAAAAAGTTCCATTTACTTTGTGGAAGGGGGGAAGAGATTTGCCGCCAAATTATTCAACTATAACGCCCGCTCCACTTAATGTTTATTTGGTTACAGCCAGGGAAAAAATGGATCTGACTGCGATTACGTAAACATGACACAGATCTCATCAGAACCAAGAATACTACAGCTAATGAGGTTGGGGGTATCTCTTTCATGACATCATCGCCAGAGAAAGAAAATGCGGCGTTCTCTCTGGAAGCTGGTTTATTGATGGGGCCAGTAGGAGTATTGCTTCAGCGGATTTCCGCTCTTGTGATTGGATGGTATATTGCTTAAACAAGCATTTTTGTTTCCTTGTATAGAACGCGTTGGGTACGGAGTTAGAAAGTGTTGGGGGAAATTTCATAGTAATATCATAGAAGTGGATTAGTGAATTAGTGTATATTGGGGAAATTCTAAGTAATATCATAGAAATGGATTCATGAATTAGTGTATATTGGGGGAAATTCTAACTAATATAAAAGAAATTGATTAATACATTAGTGGACATTCATTGGCGATGTTGGTGTGGGAGTTTGCGTTAGAGAATTGACTGTCCATGGCAGAAAAATGGCTTTTCAACGCCTTCGTGTTTTTTTTTTCTTGCTTTTTGATTTATTTGGTTGTTTCGGGATTTGAGATTTAAATATTGAGCACAACCCACTACTGGCAACGCTGATCGCACTCTGGTATGAACCTAAGGCCTATCCACGTCAATATGGAAGCACTATACTCGAGTTTCGCTCTCGTTTGAGCTCGTCAGTAGTGCATATCCTTGACCGGACCTGGAAACACATAAAAGACACATAAAAACACGGGTCTTCTTGCTTTTTGTTCTTATTTTAATTCTTATTGTTGTCGTTATTCTTATTCTCATCCTCCTGCTCCTCTTCCTACTTCTCTACCTGCTCCAGACACCCTCCCCCCCCCCTCCTCATCCTCGTCAAATTCTTTCTTTTCTGGAAGTTTGAAGTTCTCTATTTTAACAATGAATATGTTATATAATGTTATAATCTTTATTGGGCTTAGCAGTGCACAGTTGATCACAGTAGTAAATGCACTTTCTCATAACAGTAATATTTTCTATTAGAAGACACTTGTTTGACTTCTAAGACGGCAATCCTAAAACAATATGCCCTTGTAAGTTATCTATACACAAACTTCTACAGTGAATAAAAGTGTGCTTTCTCGTGTCTGTTATTAGCTGTGCCCCAGTATTCGTAGACTGCTCATATATCTCTTTAACTTCGTTTTATATTTGTAGTTTACCGCGAGGAAAACAAATGCTCCACCTTCGAACAATACCAGTTTTATGTGTCTTAAGTATTTCTGCCAAAGTATAATGCATTTATTTAGTTCATTTTATATATGAGTTTTAAGTACGCACCATATGAGATGCAGCAAATATGCCAGGCATATCCTGCAGCCTATAGTTTGTGGATTCTGTGTTTCAATTCACCAAGGCAAACAGTATCGTGTCTAGAACAGCTGTCATATTGTTGCCACATCAAACGTTGCGGCGGTTTAAAACAAGTCAGAAATGGAAGAAAAAAACATGGTCCCTGGAAGAAGAGGCATGGACACACCAATAAGGCTGAGGACACAGGACCCTGAGCATGAGCATGTATGAGGCAGAGGAACAAGAGGAGGATGGAGAGTATTTTCAGCGGGCTGTGATGAGAGAGACGCTATATGGCAGTGAAGTATGGATTTTAAATGAACAAATTAGAAAGAGCTTAGAAGCAGCAGAAATGTGGTTCCTGGGGTGAATGTTGCGAATTCCTTAGACTGCCGGAATAACTAACACCTATTGCCCGAAAGAGGCTAATGAAACTAGAAGATTCCCTACAACTGTACGAAAGAGACGATCATAAATCTTTGAGAAGAAAGGCATTGTAAAACATCATGACAACTGAAAAGATCAGTGCGAAAAGTGGCAGCACCAGCAGAGAGAAATGATACTGGATTGACTGAGACGATGGTATGGAGGAACATCGTCAGCAGAGATGATCCAGAACACCAGGGACCGAGATTTGCGGAGACACATACAAGCTTATGCCAGTTCGCAGGACACATGCTAATGATGATGAAGTAAGCGGATTTTCCACTTGATGATTATAAGTTTGTCAATAATGGCATTCAGTGGGTTTGCCTTCAGATGTCATTGTAGATAAATACTATTGCTTCTAGCGCAGGGTAGCTTCCATGTACCATTAACTCGTTTGTTTATTTACTATTCTCACGCTCTTTGGTAAATTGACTATTTCTTCTTGCTTGGTGATTATGCAATAAAAATTAAACGTTATGCGACGGCACTATCATGTTAGTCAGATGGAAGATTATCGATGAGGCCGTCTGACCATTTCACATATTCTTTTTCCCCTATTCCCAGCAATTCACGACTATCTATGCAGCTACCTGACCATGTCACAGCTCCAACTCCCCCCATCCACTCCCATTCTCAGCAATTGATTACTATCATTGCATCAGTCTAACCACTTCACACCTTCCTTTTTCTTTGTTGGCAGCAATTCAAGACAATCATTGCTGTTGTCTGACCACGTCACGCCTTCCTTTTCCTTTGTTCTCAGCAATTCAAGACAATCATTACTGTTGTCTGACCACGTCACATCTCTAATCCCCTTTGTTCTCAGTAATTCACAACTCTATCGTTGCAGCCGTCTGACTTTTGTCACACTCAAAACTCTCTTCAGCCCAACGTAAGCCTGAAAAATCGTCCCTGTACAGATGTTTCTTGGACTAAATACAAGTAAAGGATCCTTTTGACGTCTTAAAGGCACATCGCGGCCTGTGGTGACTGACCCATATGTTTATAGACCAATCGGCACTCGATGGTTGATGTGGTCAGTATCTGAACGACCACCTTTACTTCCCAAAACATGTCTTTGTACTCATTTTCTTCTGGTTCGACCCGGGAGCCAAGGTCAATGTTAAAAATTGGAAATATCGCCGGTGCGGACCGTATCCATGACTACCAGATCGGCATCTGAGCGTCTAGCTACTACGTTACCATGACTCGTTTTGTTGGACGTCCTCATTTCCTGGTGTTTTCCTTCTATTTTTTTTTTTTTTTGGGTGGGGGGTATTTTACACTGTCTGTGATGCGTTGCAAAGAAGGTGAATATAAGTTTAAAAAACAAACCTGTTATAATTATAATATTATGTGAACGGTTTGTTGTAGTAATGTGTATGTGTAAAATAGACCTGCTTGCCTTATTTGCGACTCTTTGGAAATAGATTACTTTCGTTCGCTTCAGTAAGTATTGCTCTTTAACATTTCCACATGCTGATATTGTTGTCACATCACGAGGTCGGTTATGTTTTTGTTTGTTTGTTTTCTCAATTTGAACTCAAGCGTAGTCCTTCAGGCGAACCCACTCCAACATCAGAGGTACTTGTAATTTAAGTCTCCAAGTCAAGGACGAGAAGTCATCAGGTCTACTATTGAAACACCATAGATCCGTTACAGTGCAATCCCTACCAACTTCCTCATGGGCGTAGACATGTAATGGGTATACATTGATAATAGATTTTGTTTCTTCCGTGACAACTATAAGCAACGCATACATATTTCCACTTTATCGTCTTGCCTCTCTAGACTAGTGTATTGTTAGCACAACATTTCTAGCGGTGAAGACACAACGCAGAGCCACCAACTTGCATTCTTTCCCACACTTCTGCCGGCAAGCATTCTGAGATAACCATGATTTCAGCAAGATCTGTCACAAGTAATGAAATAATGGAATTGCTACTTTGACATCTCAACTGATGCCAAACGTGTGGCCTGGGCATGAGACTAATGGTGCTTTACGTGATAGGAAACATGATACTGGATTCTGCTTAAACTGATACGTGGGTACACCTACATGTATGTCTGAAAGTTATGAAACCAAACAGTCAAAAGGATGAAGGATAGGCGGGCAGGCAGGCAGACAGCCAGACAGAGAGACAGACGGATGGATTTTACAGAATTACGAACAGACGGAGGGATGTACGAACAGACAGACAGATAGATGGATGGACGGACTGACGAAAGTGTGGATGGAAAGATAGATAGATAGATAGATAGATAGATAGATAGATAGATAGATAGATAGATAGATAGATAGATAGATAGATAGATAGATAGATAGATAGATAGAACGAACAAACTTTATTTTAAAAGGGTAACAAGTTGGCACGCAGGCCCGTCTTACATTCGGCACTTTCAATCATTCATCTTTCATTCATCAAATGTGCATGTTACATTAACATAGGGGAAAAAACATTCTCAAATGGATTTTGTAAGCATAAACAATGCATATTACGCATTGATAGATAGACAGACAGACAGACAGACAGACAGACAGACAGACAGACAGATAGATAGATAGATAGATAGATAGACAGACAGACAGACAGACAGACAGACATACAGACAGACAGACAGACAGACAGACAGATAGATAGATAGATAGATAGATAGATAGATAGATAGATAGATAGATAGATAGATAGATGGTTAGATGGATATATATATATATATATATATATATATATATATATATATATATATATATATATATATATATATATACAGACAGACAGACAGAAAGACAGACAGACAGACAGACAGACAGACAGACAGACAAACAAACAGACAGACAGACAGACAAGAAAGAAAGAAAGAAAGAAAGAAAGAAAGAAAGAACACAAAAGCAACTGAAAGGAATGCTCTGCGTGGGACGGTAATGTAAATGCAATTGACCCACCTCACACAACGTCACGAAACCTATTCCAATCTAAAGACTGAATCACACAATGAGTGTAATTGAATAGATAATGTGACACTTATGCTAAAGAATAACACCAACGATGTGATAGGAAACGGGGAAAGAGGAAGGAAGAAGTGGATACATTGAATATCAGAGTCAGCATAAGTAAACTAGCACGCAAGTAGAACAAAGACTGACAAAATGGCAACATCATAGCGGGGGACCCAGGCGTCCATACCATAGCTACGTTTTATATCATGTGTTTCATTCTGCCTGTCTTTGAAATGTGAAAAAAGGAAGATGGAATTTCTTCAAACATACCAACTCTCAGAAACGTGAGGAACTAATTCTCTGTTTATTGTGACAGATGCCATAACTGGAGAAGTCACCTGTTCTACAGCCGGGCGTTTGTTTACCCTGGTAAGAATCAGGTATAAGGAACTCCAGCTAAGACGAACACAGCGGAGAACTGCACTAACTTATGCGTGTTGTAGTGGAGTGTTTGAAAACAATGCTTGTGAATGTTCAGTGTATGCTTATATCTAATCTGTAGATTTTTTTCTGCGCTGACAGAAATCAAAGAGGTGGGGAATTAGTTGGTAAGATAACAGTTCAGTTTGTGCACTGTTGTTTTGTTTCGTAGCATGCATGCTCTAGGAATTCCGGTTGTCATTGATACGTTTTCAATCTTATAATAAGTAATAATAAGTTAGTCGCATATCCTTTACAGGACGTCGCAGTCAACCCCAGCATGTTTGGCTGTTTGTGCTTTCTTGGCAAGTTTACTGCCAGAAGTTTGCCATGGATTTCTGAACTACCGACACTCATACCGTTTTATGAAAACCAACGCAAGGTGGTATGCTGCCAAATCTCCCGCAGCTGTGTTTCTAACGCGGTATGTGAGATTACGAACTGTGTCCGTAACTCCTTCACCACAGATTCAATCTTATAGAAGCATTTTACATGCACATTTTGTATATCCATTTATAAGTTCAATGTCAACATTCGCCATGTTGATAATCGTGGGCGGTCAAAGTTTGACACCTCACACCATAACCCAAGTCCTGTATCAGGTCTTTGTTCTTGTTCCGATTATGTCATTTTGCCACGCCATTCAGTTATTCACTTGTTTGCCTTTCCGATTATGTCATTTTGCCACACCGTTCAGTTATTCACTTGTTTGCCTTTCCTTTCCTAATTTCTCAACAGATTGTCAGGTGTCACTAAGTTTCACAGCAATTATTTTCTCATTGTGCCCAACATTTCTTGCCTGCTTACGTGTAATTTTTCTCAATTAACTGTTTATGATTTTTTTTTTTTAAATAGTAAGGAGTATGTTTAGTAAGGTGGAGAAAAGTATGTTACGTGTAGAAAGGCTATCATCGCTTCAGAGGCCACAGATTATAAGAATTGTATCGATATTTTGCCCTGTTAATGCTAGTGCGAGGGAATGAACAGGCTGATAGGCTGGCAGGGAATGCACCTCTAGTCTGTTACCTATGGAAAAGGGAGAGGTGGTCGTGCTCCTGTCGGACCAGGTAGAGAAGGTGGAGGAACATATTGAGAACTTGTATGTGGAAAGGATGAGATTGCGGGGGATTGGCAGGGTTTCTGGTAGAATCTCAAAACTGAGAGGGAAGACCAGGAGAACTTTCAATCAGATATCGGTAGGAACGAATAGTAGTATGACTCTTCGCTGGCTGTTGAACGAGTGGACGGAGCGCCCATGGGAATGTCATGAGTGCATGATGTCGGTTCTTACCTCAACTCAGCTCAACTCAACTCAGTTAACTGTTTTCATGTGTTTCTTGAAGGACTATCTCCTGTGTTTTTCTCTCCCGCCATGGCGTTGCTCTGTGCCTGTTCTCACTGTCATTACATGTTTCTCAGCTGGTTAATTTTCGCCCTTATTTGAGAAGGCTGGTTATCCGAACGCACTACCAAAGAGATCGGAGTGTATGCGTGGTTTCATTATACACCATGGTTCTTGTGACAATTTTCAGTAGTACTCTGAGATTCAAGCCCCGTACCTTCCGGGCCGGAGTCCGCGACCAAAACCCATTAGTCATATCTCTTCCCATTAATAATGTACAATAGAATGATATTTGATACAGACGATCAATTCATTCATTCATAAGCACGATCTCCCGCGTCTGATATACCAATCTGGAGATCATCCGCCACATCCTGCACCCATTTTCTTTTCCTAGGCATATACCCCTCTATTAACACTCAGCCAACCCCGAAGTGCTCATATTTACAGATGGATCTGTTGTAAAGCAGCAGAGAAGTGCGTGGGCATTTACAGCCCGTTCAGAGGGCCGAACCGTTCAAGAATCCAGTGGTGCCCACTCCATGACCACGAGCAGCATGACGATGGAGGTGATGGCAGTTACACAGGCTTTCAAATGGCTAGAATCACAGCGCTATACCAACGTGTATGTACTAAGTGATTTAATGAGCATGTTTCGGAAGGTCGATGCAGGATCTGGGCTTAGGCAGTTGACTGATTCACTACGGAAGTCCGTTGTCCGTAAGGTCACATTCATCTTCGTTCCGGGACATGCGGGAGTCGAGGGAAATGAACGAGCTGATAAACTGGCTGGCTCTGCATCCCCTGCAGATGGCCAGCCCATGGATCGTGCCGATGTTATTAGCATCTTTAAAGAGATGTCGAGAACAGATGACTTTGACGTCAGTGAGTCCACATCGTTGTTGGGAGTAAGAATCGGCACGGCCAGACACGAGAGGTACATAGGGAAAACGAGGGTCCTCGTCAACCAACACAGAACAGGCACTATTAGCCACCGAACGCTGATGCATATGCTGGGGGAGGATCTGAGCACCTATGGACATGTCCTGAGTGCAATGTCGATACCCCAACTGATAACTGATAACTGATACCCCTCTATTACTGTTCTCGCCAACCTTTCGTGACGTTTCAAGTGACAAAAATATTTCAATTTTCTTTGTTTTATCGTCTTTAATAGCCAATCTTCTTCAATATTCAGCTCTTGAAGTATCAATAACATCCAAATCACAGGGACGATCCGTTAAAAAAAAGTCGACAGGGTCGACTTCATTGCACCGGGTTTTTATCCCATATGGCTCAGTCTCTTTCTGCAACAAACTCCCGAAAGCGTCTCACAAAGCACGAACTCCGTAGCTCCAGAGACGACCCCCAGGAGTCTATAAATAAAATGCACTCGTGAACCGGAATCGAACCCACAACCTTCGGAACCCGAGTCAGACGGCTTGACGACTTCGCCACGGAGACTCCCCAAAACACATAAATCACAGGCATGCTCCATAACACATCTAAACCACAGGAACGATCCATAACACATCTAAACCACAGGTACGATCCATGACACATCTACACCACAGGAACAAACCGTAACACATCTAAATGACAGGCTCGACCTATAACACATCTACATCACACAATGGGAGGTCTGTGCAAGCAAACCAAAACCAGTGAATATCTACCCTACGAAGCCAGGTTCTGAAATAATCACGTATTCGTCTTTTTTTTTTTTTTTGCTCCGGAAACCAGAGCTGCATTTTGCCATCTTATTATTGTTAAATTGATGACTGGCATTGTAAGTAAAGCCAAACAAGCGCACATGGAAGCAATCATGCGTGCAGCTCATTTTGTAACACGCACGCGAGCTGTGAATGTAGGGAATCTCTGACAGGCAAGTTAACACGAAAACAGCTTATTTCTAGTTAGAAAGAGAATAGGAAACACATACACACACACACACACACACACACACACACACACACAAAGAGAGAGAGAGAGAGAGAGAGAGAGAGAGAGAAAGAGAGAGAGAGGAGATAGAGACGGGGAGAGAGAGCGAGAGAGAGAGAGAGAGAAAGAGAGAGAGAGAAAGAGAGAGAGAGAAAGAGAGAGAGAGAGCGAGAGAGAGAGAGAAAGAGAGAGAGAGAGAGAGAGAGCGAGAGAGAGAGAGAGTATGTTGCAGGTTAGTCGTATTTTCAAGATAATGACACAACAGATATATAAAAAGGTGATGGGGATACTGCCCGAATTATGTTTCTATACAAATCCTGATGTACGGAAGCGAATCGTGGACAATTAGCAGACAAGTGAGGAATTACGTGGACGCTGCGGAGATATGGTCCTATAGAAAAACAATAAGAGAATCATGGACGGATGGAAAGACAAATGAAGATAGATTGAAAGAAGATCAGTCACAAAGAGAATTGGCTACTCGCATATGAAACAGACAGTCCAGATTCTTTGGACATGTCATGAGCAGGAAAAAGCTGCAGTATGCAGTTACAGCGGAAAGATTGGAGGGAAAGAGAGGCAGAGGTAGATCAAGAGATAAGGTGCCGGACAGTTTGTCATCATGAAATGGAGAAATGTCGGCATCAGAAATGATTCGCAGAAGACAAGACAGAGAGCTGTGCTCTGACAGGATAACCAATGCCGCCGACATGGACTGTACGCAGAAGAGTTGTTTGATTCTCGTTATATATATATTTCTCATATCCTTTACAGGACATCGCTGTCAACACCAGCATTTTACCGCTGTTGTTGATTTCTTGGCAAGATTACGCTCAGCAGTATGCAATTGCTTTCTGAGTGGCCAGCTCATATATCCCGTAAGTCACCAACGCGGCGAGAATCGCAATCAATTCTCGCGCGCTGCATTACCCTACGTGGATAAACAGAATGCTAAAACAGAAAGCAGCGAGCGCCTCGATGTCGACAGAGAGCTGCGCTGATAACGTCGTGAGTATAGTCCGACGAGAGCACGACGCCTGCTAAGTGAATGAATCAATGGCTACTTATTTCTCAGTGCATTCACGTCTACAAAATCTGATGGCACTGTCACATCACATACCTTCAGCAGGATACTGCTTCAGGACACATCTATTGTTACATTTTTATAACAACAGAAAGTATACAAATGCTGAGCATTTTTCTACGAACCTTGGTACCTAATGATATTACACGTCCTCCTGATCTCTTGGGTAGTGAGATCTGATTCCTAGCCTTCTCGGATAAGGGCGAATAGTTGGAGGTTCCGAGTGCAAATTGTGCTGGTAACAAATACCATGGAAGTTAAAATATGCACAAAGTAATCTGCAGTTCCGCTGCTCTGGCAAATGTCGTTATCGAAGGAAATCTGGCCACCAAAGTCCGTTAGATGGGATGGAATCTGTCTAGAGCAGCGGTTCTCAATCGGTGGGGAATTCCCCCCCCCCCACCACCCAGGGGAAATTTTAGGGGGGGGGGAGAATTAAGATTATTTAAAGATCGCGTGAATACAAGAACCAATTACTTGATATTGTTTTTACCTCCATACTTTACGTTTCTGTACTTTTCACCCTTCTGAAATTTGTGTTATGACGTAAGAAGACCCACAAATCACGTTTTATGCAGACGTCTAGATATTGTTCTAGTACAGTGGTTCTCAACCGGTGGGGAATTCTCCCCTAGGGGGTAAGTTTAGGGTTTCCAGGGGGTAGGGGGGGGGGTGGGGAATGAAGATTATTTCAAGATCGCGTTTATACAAGAACCGATTACTTGATATATTTTTCCCCTTCATACTTTAAGGTTCTCTACGTCTCACCCCTTCTAAAATTGATTTTTATAAAGTAAGTAGACCCACAAATCACGTTTTATGTGGACGTCTAGACTTGTTTTGGTATGTGCTTCCATGATTATGTATACTGTGTAGAGACAGGAGCAGGGAGGGGGATTTTTAGGTAGGAAATACGAAAGGGGAGGGGGGGGGAATGACGATCTGAAAATATGGTGAAGGGGGGCACGGGCCAAAAAAGGTTGAGAACCACTGTTCTAGCATGTGTTATTAAATTTAGCTTCCATTTTTACTAATACTGTGTAGGGGTGGGGGGATTAATAGGGGGAAATACGAAGAGGGGGGCTGGGGGGGGGGGGAGGATATTGACATTCTGAACATATGGTGAAGGGGTGCATGGGCCATAAAATGTTGAGAACCACTGGTCTAGAGGAAGCAAGCTTTGTGCGCTTGCGTGCTGAAGTCGGCCGCACAGAATTTTGAGGCACGTATCTAGATGTGACGCATTCCTCTGGAAAGAGCGAAAACGAAGTAAAAGAAATTAAAGAAGAAGAAGAAGAAGAAGAAGAAGAAGAAGAAGAAGAAGAAGAAGAAGAAGAAGAAGAAGAGGAAGAAGAAGAAGGAAGAAGAAGAAGAAGAAGAAGAAGAAGAAGAAGAAGAAGAAGAAGAAGAAGAAGAAGAAGAAGAAGAAGAAGAAGAAGAAGAAGAAGAAGAAGAAGAAGAAGAAAAAGAAGAAGAAGAAAAAGAAGAAGAAGAAGAAGAAGAAGAAGAAGAAGAAGAAGAGGAAGAAGAAGAAGAAGAAGAAGAAGAAGAAGAAGAAGAAGAAGAAGAAGAAGAAGAAGAAGAAGAAGAAGAAGAAGAAGAAGAAGAAGAAGAAGAAGAAGAAGAAGAAGAAGGAGAAGAAGAAGAAGAAGAAGAAGAAGAAGAAGAAGAAGATGAAGAAGAAGAAGAAGAAGAAGAAGAAGAAGAAGAAGAAGAAGAAGAAGAAGAAGAAGGCACAAAAAAGGAGGGACGGCGTGGTTGTGGGGCTACAGTGTCTGCCCCAAGTTCTGGAGATATAAAGTTCCATATAAACATAGAGCAGGACATGTTTCCATTTTATATATGTATCCCCCCCCCCCCCTTCCCCCTCCCGATAGAGGAAGATAGTGTGAGGAGATTCTTGAGGCGTGGGTCATGGCATGGAATGGAGTCAACAGACGAATTCATCCATGCCGTTGTAGATGGCAACTTATGGAAAAGCGTGAACGCCCACGTCAAGGCACTGGATGATAAAGATGATGATTATAATTGCCCCAACGGCATTATATCGAACGTATTAGACACCTTTGCAACATAGACCTGGCAATATGGCAAAGGTGTCTAATTATATGTATATATTATATCCTATATCTCCAGAGATAAATGTCTATATATATATATATATATATATATATATATATATATATATATATATATATATATATATATATATAAAGGACAACTAAAATGTCCGCTCCTAATACCTTATTTCCATCCCAAATAAAATTCGCTCACCACACAATCTGGGCACCTGGTTGTAAAGCAAATTCTTTAACACCAAACCAAGTGATGTCTGCCCCGCCTTTAACAGACGTTATCTTCCTGGCGTCTCCTTTTTCGCTTCTCCATGTTGGCACTGCAGAGCCTAGAGAATTCTTTTGGCTTGTTGAACCTTAAAAATCTGGACAGCCGCACCATAAATTTGCATGCCAAATATCTTGTACGCACATTCTTTTGTGTACTCTGAAACTGATTGTTAATGATTGTCTTCCGTGTGATTGCACACATTGAGGCTTGGAGAATAGCTCTCTATTTCTTTGAGGTGTCTGTCTGGTTCTTTTATACTCTACCGAAGAATCCCATAGACCCAGAAGTCCCATTACCTTCACTTTACCGTGAAAATGTGAGTTTCTTTGTTGAATCCATTTTGTCCAGATAGAATGCTCTCTAATTAGCCCTTGCCTCTCTTTGATAATATTAATTCTTTCCTTTTCCTAGCGGGGGATCATTAGAAAGGGCATGCCGTGTCATGGATGTGAGACCTGGATCAGGAGTTATAATATGGGTCGCGGAAACCACTGACACACTGAACCAAAAATAAAAAAAAAAACGTTACGGTATTAGTTTTGCTTTGCCTTTGGCGAGGACAGAATGAAAATAAAGAAGTGAAACACTGAAGCTGCAAACAATATGATGCTCGATTCATTGTATGGCATATTTCGCCAGGTGCCAGCTGCATTTTGCCAGGTGCACACTAACTAAAATTTTTTTTATTGCATATCCTTTACAGGACATCGCTGTCAACATCAGCATCTTTCAGCTGATTGTTGATTTCTTGGCAAGATTACGCTCAGTAGTTTGCCATTTATTTCTGAGCGGCCGGCTCACATACCCCATAAGTTACCGAGGTGATTCGAACCACTGCTGATTCTCACCGTCGTCACGTTACTTACGAGAGTATACGAGATTACGGAGAAAAGTCGCTAACCTCTAGGCCAGGAAGCCGGCAGGTGCACACTGCAGAGTTATATATCAAATGAAGCAAATACCTGGATGGCTTGGCCTTGTGGCATGGTCGAGACAGAAACACGGAGCTGATCCACGACTCTGGTGATCGAGTGAGATGGCAGAACATGACCGCCCACGCTTACCGACATGGCGCATGATGGATGGATGGAAGTGAATAACTGAATAATTCTTTGGCTGACACCAAATAAACTGAATTTATCAATTTCAGTTTAATTACCAAGCAGCTTACATAGAATGGAAAGACAATATGCAAATCGAATATCCGAACATATACCAATGTGGGTGGACAAGAGAGTTAATCATTCTTCGTCAATCCCTCCCTATGCAGTCGGAAGGCTATAAAACGCCCTTCGCATCGATTTCTCAACCCCTCATTAACTATGGTGGTAACGTTAACAAAGAGAAAGCGTTTCATATACGGTAGTCTACAAACAATAAACGATTGTACAAATATAGTTAAGCGTTAACAATTAGGCGCTCTAAACAGGTCTTATGCAAATAGAAAGAATTCGTGTTGAATTTGAAATTACGATGGAGTAACAAATGCTCGAAATTCGAACAATACCTGTGACTGCGTGTTTTAAATATTTCAGCTGAAGTATTATTCATTTATTTACTTGATAAGATAAATTACTCTGCAATATACACATGACGAGATGCATGAAATATGCCAGACAATCATCGTAGAAAGGATACAAGCCTTATCCTGGTGCGAGGAAATGCAACCTAAAGACTAAATGTCATGGCAGGGCAGACCAGGCCCTAAGCCTTGGTTGGAAACTGGTCTAGGATGGAAGCTCCGACAGGCGGATATTAGAGCATTGCTTTGTTGATTCTGCAGCTTCTGCAGCTTGTCTTGTTCCAGATGTATTGGTGTTACCTTTCCTCTGGAGTGAACTAGGCAGGCCGAGAGCGGGGTCATGCTGCATGGACAACACACGGTCTCTTCAATTCAGCTCACGTTTTGTTCTATGGAGAGGTATAACTCCATCCCTGGTCTTAACCGGTTTAAGAATCAGCGCGAGAGTAGTTCACATGCATCCATTGTAGACAATCGTTTATAGAACGAATTGGTCTGATCATTCACATTCGCTACCGCCATGGATTTTAGTAATTATGTCTGAAGCACAATCTAACAAACTATCGTCTGTCAAGACGGCAAGGGGCCAATGAATGAAACAATCCTACAACATATTGTGTGTGATTTCTGTGTTTAAATTCACTAAGGAAATCATCATGATCATGTGCCATGCCGGTAAGCGTGGGCGGTCATGTTTTGCCATCTTATTCGATCACAAGAATCGCGGATCAGCTCAGTGTTCTTGTCTCGACCCAACAACGTGGTCAAGCCATCCAGTTATTTACTTCTCTGCCCTCCCCTTGTTCTCTTCCCCTCGATCTTGCCAGTTGTCAAAAAGTTCTCCAATTTATTTCTTCTCATAACGTGACTGTCTATGTCTAATTTCTCTAATCACTTACGGACTAAGGGAATACATTGTTTTGAAAGTAAGGAAGCTGCTCATGACACCTGTTAGTAAGTAATCTAGCTTAACTTGTAGCAGCGGTAGTATAGTGGCTAGACGCTCCCTGCCGGCACGATGATCATGGCTTCGAATCCCCATCGAGGTGGCGTTTAAAACAAAACAGCCAGGGCTTCCCGGCAGTTAAGTTAGTTTCATATCCTTTACAGGTCTTCGCAGTCAACCCAAGCATGTTTTTCTGTGTTTTATTTCTTGGAAAATTTACGTTTAGTAGTTTGCCATTGCTTTCTAAACCACCGACACTCATACCTTTGTGTGGAAACCAACGCCAAGCGGTCTGCTTCCAAATTGCCCGCAACTGTGTTTCGAACGCGGTAATCGGGATTACGAATTATATTTGTAACCCCTATGCCACGGGTAGACCATGGCTAAAATTGACACAATGAAATATCATAGGAAGTAAAGTCGGCGGAGTGGTATTGACCACATCACCCATCGCTTGTCAATGCTCTCGAACAATATGGAGCCTGCAACGCAAGCCAAGTTTATTTGTTCACTTGACATCTATGATTCGAATCACTGCGCACCGTTCCTGTACACGGACGCTGCACACTCATCTCTTACAGTTTCTTATTTCTTTTATTGAGTAAAATTTGCCCATTGCCTTTGTTTTTGTTTTCTTAGTCGCTCGCTCGTTTTGAACATGAGGCTAGTACATGCTGGATTTATTCTTTGAATGTGAGCTAGTTTTACCTATTTCCAGTGTCCCTCGCCACCAGGCGAACTTACTCCGACTTCTGAGGTACTTGCAATTTACGTCCGCAAGTCAAGGACGAGAAATTAACATTTTAGTCCAAATGATCGGTGATGGGGTTGAACCCGTAATCTCAGCATCAGCACGCTGGAAGTTTAGGACCATTCTTATCCATTCGGCCGATGTGCCTCTCGTTTCTGGCCGTGTACATTTAAACTCCCGAATCTCTTATTTTGAGCAACGATGTGCATTCACTGACGTCAAAGTTCTCCGCTCTCGACGTCTCTATAAGGGCGTTAATAACATGGGCACGATCCTTAGGCTGGCCATCTGCAGGGAAGGCAGAGGCAGCAAGTTTATCAATTCGTTCCTTACCTTCACCTCCCGCATGTCCCGAAGTTTGACTGATGTCCGGTATTAGAGAGACCTCGGGCATGACAATGCACGAAAAAGAGACCCAGGCAAGAGACAGTCTTTCTGGTGCGCTGTGATGCGATGACAGGTCAGGGTTTGTGGTTTAGGGCTAATGAACGCAGCTTAACAATCCAGACATACCGGGTTCGAAGTCAACCACAGGTGATTCGGGAGCAGGTCTCTATGCGTGGATGTTCACAGTGTCAGCGTCGGCCGTTCAGAAAGCAATGTCAAAGTATAATAATATCATTTACAGGACGTTGTGATCAACTCATTCATTCATTCATTCATTCATTCATTCATTCATTCATTCATTCATTCATTCATTCATTCAGTAGCATATCGTTTGCAGAACCTCTCTCCCATAACAACCTTCCGGAAAACTTCTCGGTCATAAGCAAGATGTTCCGCGTCCGATACACCCATTTAGAGATCATCCTGCACCCATTTTCTCTTTGGCCTTCCTCTTCTTCTGTTCCCGGACATATACCCCTTAATTATTGTTCTCTCCAAACTTTCATGACGTTTCAAATGACCAAAATATTTCAATTTTATTTGTTTTATCGGCTTTAGTAGCCAAACGTCTTCAATATTCAGATCTTGTCGTATGCGAGCAATTATCGAACGCAAAATTGCCTAACAACTCACACGCAGCCTATAACTGCTGGGGTTAATTGCGACGTACTGTAAAGGATATCTAACTAACCATTTTGTGACGACAGCGCCGTGCTACATTGGAACTACATTCTGATGACAAGATTATAATACCTTGAGGCCCTCTTTTTCTGCCTGCTTTGTGGCGTAGGCGTTACGAACGCAATTCGTAATCCCGCAAAGCGTGTTCGAAACACGGCTGCGGGCGATATGGCAGCAGGCCGCCTTGAGTTAGTTATTATAACATGGTATGAGTGTTTGTAGTTCAGAAAGCAATGGCAAACTACTGAACGTAAACTTGCCAAGAAATTACAAACAGCCAAAAATGTTGAGGTTAACTACGACGTCGTGTAAATAATATGAAACTTTTGGTTTGGAGCTTTTGTAAATATAATTTCTCCAACTTGATATAACCCAGGACCTTTTAAATCAGTGGTTCTCAATCGGTGGGGAATTTACCCCCCCCCCAGGGGGGAATTTTGGGGTTTCCAGGGGGGGGGGATGAAGATTATTTCAAGATTACGTTAATGCAAGAACCGATTACTTGATCTTGTTTTTCCCTTCCTACTTTACGGTTCTGTATGTCTCACCCTTCTAACATTCATTTTATAAGATACGTAGACCCACAAATCACGTTTTATGTGGACGTCTAGACTTGTTTTAGTATGTGCTATTAAATTTAGCTTCAATTATTACGTATACTGTGTAGGGGCAGGGGGAAATTTTTAGGGAGGAAATACAAAAGGGGGGAATGACGTTCTACAAATATGGTGAGGAGGGGGGGGGGAATGACGTCCTAAAAATATGGTGAAGGGGGGCACGGGCCAAAAAAGGTTGAGAACCACTGTTTTAAATCTTAGGTGGTCGTTGTATCTCTTAAGCTAACCGACCACTTGCTAAAATACAGCATATTACACTTCCGGGCCCCTCGATTCCTCACCGTTTGAGAACCATGGGATACCTGTCATTAACTTTTATAATCTTCCTACTGTTAAAAAATATCTGGCCTGCGGCTGCCTGAAGGTGAAAAGAAGAAACAGTCAGAGAGAATAAATAACGGAAACCAGAATCTACCACAAGATAAGGCTTAGGGCTGGGCTCATGTCGCGTTGAAATATTCATGATAACGAATCTGAGTCAAACTGGCAAAGTGTCAGAAAACAAAACATTCATTCATTATAATTTTCTTCTTCAACAGTGTAGTGTGGAGGTACTTCATGAGCTTAAACAAACAAAGGCTGTTTTCATGTATCCAATCCAGGCCACAGGGAGACCTTAGAAGATACGATATCTGGGTTTTCATGATTGTTGAATTCGTTTCGTTATATTTGTAAACGATCCCGGAAGGATAACCCGGGCAGCAAATGCTGGAATGAGGTCGGATGTGTCGGCCTAAAGGCAAACATATCGCAGCTTTGCTGCAAACAAGCACTTTGCAATTAATTCAGCAGAAGATGAGGATTTGAACAGGACTACTTAATATTCACACGGATAACTTATTAAGTGATCCAGTTGGCATAACAGATATAACATGGATAGATAACTTCATTTATTTTCCAGTCTACTCCGATTGACCACACGGATAACTTCATAGGTGATCCAGCAAACAGAACAGCTATAACTATGTATTCTAGTCTACTCCCATAAATCACACTGATAACTTCACGAGTGTTCTAGCCTATTCCCTAAGATCCAGCGATAATTTCATGAGTGATCACGCTTACTTCCTATATATCACACGTAAAACTTCCTGAGTTCTCCAATGTACTCCTATAGATCACACAAATAACTTCGCGAGTGCCCCAGGATAATACCGATAACTCCAAGACCGCTCCAGCCTATTTCCATGGATCACACGGTAACTTTATGAGTGATGCAGTCTACTCCAATAGATCACACGTGTAACCATACGAGTGCGTCAGTCTACTCCCATAGATCACACTTATAACCACATGAATGTGTCATTCTACTTCCATAGATCACACGGATAACTCTGAGAGTGCTCCAGTCTACTTCCATAGATCACACGGATAACTCTCAGAGTGCCCCAGTCTACTTCCATAGATCACACGGATAACTCTGAGAGTGCTCCAGTCTACTTCCATAAATCACACGGATAACTCTGAGAGTGCTCCAGTCTACTAACGAGGAATTCAGAACACACTGCATGAACACCTGAGCACCAACGAGTATTTTAATTTGTATAATTTAGAACCACACATGTTGTACTTTAAATATATTTTTGGGGCAGGTTTTCATATTTTGAAAATAGCCTGAGCATTGACCTTTTAATTTACACTTGTCGTTTCCAGACGCTGAGGTGTTAAAACACTGGTCACGTGCTGACGTCTCTTTATAGTCTTTGGCCTTTACCCGAGAAGGTTGGGCATTTGATCTACCACCTACCTACCTACCTACCTAATTACCTACCGACCGACCGACCGACCGATACAGGACCTACCTACCTACCTACCTAATTACCTACCGACCGACCGACCGACCGATACAGGACCTACCTACCTACCTACCTACCTAATTACCTACCGACCGACCGACCGACCGATACAGGACCTACCTACCTACCTACCTACCTAATTACCTACCGACCGACCGACCGACCGACCGATACAGGACCTACCTACCTACCTACCTACCTAATTACCTACCGACCGACCGACCGACCGATACAGGACCTACCTACCTACCTACCTAATTACCTACCGACCGACCGACCGACCGATACAGGACCTACCTACCTACCTACCTACCTAATTACCTACCGACCGACCGACCGACCGATACAGGACCTACCTACCTACCTGTCTACCTACCTACGAAACTACATACGTACGTACGTACGTTCGTACGTACGTACGTACGTACCTACCTACCTACATACGAAACTACTTACCTATCTACCCACTTCCATACCTAGCTACCTACCTAGCTATCTATCTACTTACGTGGCTGCTTACTTGAATGACTACCGCCCTGCCTGCTTGCCTGCCTGCATCCCTGCCTCTCTGTATATCTGTTAAAATAGCTGTGGGATTAATAAATAGTACATAGCTTACCTACAATTCTAGCCTCTTTAGACGTCTTCAGTTGGTGCCACTGAGCAAACGCTTACATTTTAATAAGACCAAACTAATTCACTAAATCCTTATCAAATTGCTGCAAGCTGCCTTTATCCATTGCTTACATTTAACGCAAGACACAACAAACGACTGCACATATTACATGTACCTAGGTCTAGGATAGACTTATATAACACGATCTTAACGTACTCTCCAGCTCAGCTGTGGAACAATCTTTTACAACAAATAATAGACATCACCGTTCCCTGTACATACAATCACAACCTATTTGAACACTATCTCAGTATAGAATGTCAAACAATCTTCTACAATAAATCAAAGAAATGACTTATCCTTATACATATAATCGCAATCTGTTTGAACACTATCCAGTACATACTATATGCTCCATTAAAAATAGTAAAAGTATCAATGATCAGCTAGTATAATAAACATTATCCCGATTGTTTAACTGTGGTACGAAACATTTACCTAAGCTAAGAATAATTGGCCGGTCTCTCTGGCTGAGGGGTTACAACACTTTCTCCGTAATCCCGTTTGTCACGCAGAGTCTCGTAGCGGGAGCGAGCTGGGATCGGTTCGTCCCCCGCTGGTGACTTGCGGGACACTGAGCCGGCCGCTCAGAAAGCAATGGCAAACTACTGAGCGTAATCTTGCTAAGAAATCAACAGACAGCTGAATGATGCTGCTGTTGACAGCGATGTCCTGTAAAGGATATGCGAATAAAAAAAAAAAAGTATAATTGCCGTGCCACAAATTAGTTTTAGTGAGTCATGTAATTTTGATTATTGAATATTTTCAAGCGTTTATAATTAATACGATACTGTTTCTGCTGTTGTCGTTGTTGTATACGATTAGCTTAATAAGTTATGCATGAATGAAATAATCTTTGAAAGCAGACAGATAAGAAGGGCAGAATCCAATTCCTAACACTTTAAATATAAAATTCGTTCATTCGTTCGTTCGTTCGTTCTGTCAGTCCGTCCATACGTCCGCCCTTCCATCCATACATCCATTCATCTGCCTGCCTGTCTGCCTGTCAGGCTACCTGCCTACCTGCCTGCCTCACTGTCTGTCTGTATGGTTAATCTATGTATTGGAATAATAATAAATACAGCTTGTCTTAGTTTGGCGTGGCTTGCTAGACATTCTATTTTCATACCTTAAAATATAAACAACCTATGAAAACTTCATTTTCCTGCAGCCATGCAAACATTTGATCTCTGAAATGTTTTAAAACTGCATAAAACCTATCTCTGTCTGCCATAGCGTCCGCATCAATCTCTCCCCGCAACATAACAGACTCATAAAATACACTGGATTGCAACATTCTTCACACGGCAGTGAACACGTTCGCACATAGGGCAGATCAAGAAGTGACTTATGATTCTGTGACAGATGAGTTGACTGCATTGAGGTGTGAAATTTGCCCGGAAAGGTTTAAGAAATTGGCAAATAAAAGTATTTTTGAGTGAACTATTTTTTATTTGGTATTTAATTTACAAAAAAAAAAAATGATTTAACGTGGTTTGATTTGATGTGGTTTGAATTGGTTTGTAAAGGATAGTCTCTTTACGCCAGTCTCTCTTGCCGAGGGGTTACAACACTTTCTCCGTAATCCCGTTTATCACGCAGAGTCTCGTTCGACCCCCGCTGGTGACTTGCGGGATAACTGAGCCGGCCGCTCAGAAAGCAATGCCAAACTACTGAGCGTAATCTTGCCAAGAAATCAACATACAGCTGAAAGATGCTGATGTTGACAGCGATGTCATGTAAAGGATATGCAAAACATTTTTTTAGTCTCTTCACATTTTGATACGTAGTTCTTAATTTGTGCGTGGGGTCAATGGGTGTAAAAAATGGAATATGACAACGAACTAAGTGTAGCTTTAATATATTGAGAAAAGACCTTTGACTGCGTCAAAACTGCCATCTACTGCCTATAGTATCTTACGGCGTAGGACAAAGAAAAGGAGTTAAAAAAGGGCGGGGGGAGGGTAAGGGAGAAGGTGTCTT
Source organism: Cepaea hortensis (assembly GCA_963921405.1). Taxonomy (NCBI): domain Eukaryota; kingdom Metazoa; phylum Mollusca; class Gastropoda; order Stylommatophora; family Helicidae; genus Cepaea; species Cepaea hortensis. The sequence continues at coordinate 152,507,746 of OY992878.1, read as the reverse complement.
GAGTCTGAGGAATTAAGACCGCCTAGCTAGTGCAGTCACCGCTAACCGTGCTGGTTAGTGTTTTCACTAAGTTAGTTGTATATCCTTTACAGGACGTCACAGTCAACCCCAGCATATGATGGCTGTTCGCGATTTCTTGGCAAGTTTAAGTTCAGTAGTTTGGCACTGCTTTCTGAACGACTGGCACCCATACCATTTTCAGAAAATTTCAACGTGAAGCGGTCTGCTGCCAAATCACACGAAGCTACGTTTCGAACGCGGGTATGCGGGATTACGAACTGCGTCCGTAACTTCTTCGTGGGGGGTCATGAACTCCTACTCCAGTCGGAATGGCACTTGATGATGATGAGTCATTTGAAAATAGCGCGTCCATTTTGAATTTCTTGTGATACGTTATGTGGGAACTTCCTCGTGCTTTCCTCATCCGCGTGATCGTGGACTTTGTTCTCGGACTTTATCAGCCTGTTAAGTTGCTAGGGTATGTACACTTCTCTGTGGAAATCTTCGCTACTATGGTAGATACGTGTTGTAGGAACAGCTCGCTATAATTTCCAATTGTCGAGGTTTGCAAATGCACGCAAGAGACTTCTTATCCTGTCGCATTTGTTCAAGACAGCAATGCGTCTGTTCCATTACCCATAGCTCACTAGGGGTCTAACGTCAGTGTTTCCTTATTTGGAAACAATGTCCAGAACTAGATCAGTGGCAGATACTTCTTAATTTACAGACAGACGTCACGCCTCCAGGTTACTTGGACTCCGAGATAAAAATGTATATTAGGTGAAAAATGAATACATATACATATTTATCAATGCATATAGGCCAATGGTTGTGAAGCTGGGATGATTAGAATATTTAGTAAAGCCACTGTTCTCTTGCTGGACACACACTGGACAGTACATGTTTTAAATTACTTCGTTTCTTTGTGTATTCATTAATTCACTTAGTCCGAAGACATATGTTGTCTTATGGTTTTCCGGTCTACACCACGAGGAGGTGGTGTTGGCTGGTGTAATATGTGGGTCTTAGCAGGCTACTAATGCTCGCTTTCCACACATCCTGAGAGAGACTAGCCGATCCTAACCCTACTGGCTGCCAGAACTACCATCAATGCTTGTGTTATGTAATTTTCCCCAGGTATCTCACATTTAGTCGGCTTCATGGCCTAAAGGTTAGCAACTTTTCTCTGTAATCTCGTATACTCTCGTAAGTAACATGAGAATCAGCTGTGGTTCGAATCGCGTCGGTAACTTACGGGGTATGTGAGCCGGCCGCTCAGAAAGCAATGGCAAACTACTGAGCGTAATCTTGCCAAGAAATCAACAATCAGCTGACAGATGCTGATGTTGACAGCGATGTCCTGTAAATGATATGCAAACATATATCTTACATTTAAGGGAGTGCGGTAGCGTGGTAGCTAGACGCTCACCTGCCGGCCTAGGGTAATGGGTTCGATCCGTATCGGAACGGAATGGGATTTTTGAAAACTGATCTGAGCTCCCAGGTGACCACATCACCACCGATTTTTTGACTAATTTATAGAAAAATGGGTCTAACTCAATATATCCAATGTGCCTTAAGGTGCACAAACGAGCCTTTTACTCACTATTTCTTGTGTACGTTTTCCCACTTGTTCACTTGGCCTTTATCTTCCCCTCCATTATTTTCATTCAAAGATACATGTCTCATACTGTGACCAAGCCAAGATATCCGCCTTGTCTCTTTGATGTTCATTGCTTTCATGTTTACTTCCAATAAATACACGTTGTTGTCCTACTAAAGTTACCAACCCATGCCTCTAGAATTGACCTATTCCACACATCCCGACCACACGGCTGGTCCACACTGGCCGTATATTACAGCAATACCAAGATTAGCCACGTACCTCGTATCAAACTGCAACACTATTTGTGTGGACGGTTGCTAGACTGGGAATGACGAAGAGCATCTGCCGTCAGCTTCTGCTCGACTGGTGCCCACACTGATGCGATTTTCTGCCTGTCCGATCTAATCTGGCTGCAATAGGAACAGGCTGGCTGTGTTCTGTCACTCCGTAATCAACTGGAAAAGTCTTGCGTGGTCGCATGAAGTCTTATCAGAGGTCAGCTCATGTCACAGAAAAACACGCTAGATTAATTGATTTTACAATTCTATTTTGCGCCTCATGCCGAAGGTAGTCAGTCATATAACAAGTTAGATATATTATAGGTATTGACTGGCGCTTACAGAGGTTAGTTAAGTTAGTTGCATATCCTTTACAGGACGTCGAAGTCAACCATGACATTTTTGCTGTTATGATCTCATTTGGCAAATTTACATTCAGTAGTTTGCTATTGCCGGGCTCCCTGGCCTAGGAGTTAACGTCTTTCTCTGTAATCCCGTATATCCACGTGAGGAACGTTACCAACGCGAGAATCGGTAGAGGTTCTCGCCTCGTTGGTAACTTAGGGGTATGTGAGCCGGCCGCTCAGAAAGAAATAGCAAACTACTGACAGTAATCTTGCCAAGAAATCAACAATCAGCTGAAAGATGTTGATGTTGACAGCGATGTCCTGTAAAAGATATGCGGGGGAAAAAAAGTTTCCTATTGATTTCTGAATTTATAGGGCAAACATGAATAGATCAATGTAAATGTAAATGATGAATACAGATAAAGACACTTCGTAAATAAAAACATAGGTATTGTTTGACTCTCATTGAAGTAAAAGAAAGCAGTAGAGACTTGAGGAGGCTCTGCTTCTGTCTTATACTTCTATCAGCGCTAACTATATAGTATTTATTTACGAACTGTCTTTGTGGCTTCAAAGGGTTCCCCAATTGATATTACAGATAAAGTAAAGCTTCGTCAATTACTTTTCTCTGTCTCTGTTTTTCCTTTCCTTATCAGGCTAGCCAGAGCCATCTGCAGGAAGTTTTAGTGTGTTGTTGTATTGGAGATATTTACAGTCTCAGATTTAGCATTGTTTTCGCTTGTGTCGATGTGAAATCTCTGTTCCCTTTTGTGTTAAGGGGATGCGACTCTGCAACTCCCTCCTTCCTAACCTACCCTCTGGCAATCCCCTTGCCTAAAAAAATGCACCACTAGCAACCTCTTACCATGTAGCGTGTATTGTTAGCACCCCATTCCTTCTGACTAAATCCTCTAGCAACATCTTTCATTGCAGGGTAAACATCTAGCGCCCGCTTGCATGCTAGGTTAAATCTCTAGCGTCCATATCCCGCCTAGATTAAAACACTAACGCGACTTACCTCCCAGGCTACACCTCAGCCTTTCCTGACATCTTAATCTACATTACTATCAACTCTTGCCCCAGAGGCTAAATCTGTAGTAACCCTGTGCCTCCTCGGGTAAGTAACTGCCCCCCAAGCACCCCCCCCCCCACGATCTCCAAGGCTACATTTCTAGCGCCAATTGTCTAATATGATTCATATGCAGCGCCCCTTGCCTACCAAGATACCCTTGTAGCGGCCGTTGCCTACTAGGAAACATATGCAGCGTCCATTGCCTACAAGGATACATACGTAGCGCCCATTGCATACTATGACACATATGTAGCGCCTCTTGCCTACCAGGATACCCTTGTAGCGCCCATTGTCTACTAGGATACATATGTAGCGCCCGTTGCCTACTAGGATACATATTTAGCGTCCCTTGCCTACTAGGATATATATATATATATATATATATATATATATATATATATATATATATATATATATATATATATATATAGCGCCCCTTGCCTACAATGATACCATTGTAGCGCCCATTGCATACTAGGATAAATATGTAGCTCCCGTTGCCTGCTAGGGTACATATATAGCGTCCATTGCCTACTTGGATACATATGTAGCACCCGTTGCCTACTAGGATACATATATAGCGTCCATTGCCTACTAGGATACATATGTATCGCCCCTTGCATGTTAGGCTATATATCCCATTGCGTCTTAGGCAACACTTATATCGCTCCTTTCCGTTGATTGCACGTAAAGCGTCCCCTAATCCCCCAGCCTTTACCGTTAACACTAACGTAATTTAAGGTCCTGTTCAGAAGAAAACAAGTCGATGATACAAACAGATCCCCTCAGTAAGCCGTGATGGTACAGTGGTTGGTGTGTTTCCTGCCATGAGAGTGGCCAGAGTTCAATCCCCGGCAGAAACAGTATTATTTGTATCTGATCAGCGCGACTCCGGGGTCGACCCAGTCTCACAAAATGGATATGAACAAATTGCCAGATTTTCTAAAAACTGTTTGAGATTTAAAGGAGCCAGAAGACAAGAGGACCGTCTTCATTGTGCCGGGTTTCATCCCATATAACTCGGTCTCTCTCTCTCTCTTTCTCTCTCTCTCTCTCTCTCTCTCTCTCTCTCTCTCTCTCTCTCTCTCTCTCTCTCTCTCTCTAGAGCCGGCTCTGTGGCGAAGGACGCAATTCGCAGTCCCGCGTACCGCGTTTTAAACACAACTGCGGGTGATATGGCAGCAGTCCACCTTGCGTTAGTTTTCATACAAAGGTATGAGTGCCGCGTGTTAAGAAAGCAGTTGCAAACTACAGAACTTAAACTTGTCAATAAATCACAAACAGCTAAACCATCCGGGGTTAACTGCGACGTCGTAAAGGATATGTAACTAACTTGTTTCACCGCAGAGCAGGTAACCGCCTGCCGTAGATGTCTACAGTCTGGTAAAGATAATCGGCGAGGAAAGGAATTGACTACCTGATCTCATATGTCGCGGCCTAGAATATGAGAATTCCTAGCAATCACATCCTAACGGCAATATCTTCTAAGGAACAACTTTTTTAAATAGAGCAGAGTACACTTATTTATTTTTATGCGAAAAGAACTCAGTTTAACGATTGTCTGAAAATAAATGCGTTAAAGAAGAAAAAGAAAATACATATGGGCAAATTTTCGCAACAGATTTTCAGTTCAAGTTGTCCTTTATCTTGAACACGCTATCAACGAAATATTTAAGCGTCGATAATAAAGATATTATCTAAGTATGTGTTGGGATGAACATTGTGTGACCCTGAACCGAAGGTCTAATGGCGGAAAATTACATTTCAACTTCCATTTTTATATAGGTGTCTTTAAGAGATGGTCTAGATGGAATTATTTAGCAAGATCGTTAAGTTGTAAATTGTTCAGTTCACTGGCTGGGAAAATGTAGCTCTGTGGCTAGTGCTCTGGCTTTGGGGTACATTTATCTGAGTTCACTTCCCAGAAGTGGTTGGAATATTGGTTTGTTGTGCTGTGTAAAGGGTTACTTTCGTTGCACTAAAATATTTTATATTTACTCGTAGTAGTGTAAATAGTAGTAAAAGTAGCGGTAGCATTTATAGTAGTAGTAGCTGTTGCAGCGGTAGCAGCTGCGTCGGCGGCGGAAGTAGTAATATAAGTAGTAGCAGTATACGTAGTAAGAGCACAATTAGTAGCACAACGAATCATAATAATACATTTATATGTAGTAGTAGTGATAGTAGTAGTGATAGTAGTAGTAATAGTAGTAGTAGTAGTAGTAGTAGTAGTAGTAGTAGTAGTAGTAGTAGTAGTAGTAGTAGTAGTATTAGTAGTAGTAGTATTAGTAGTAGTAGTAGTAGTAGTAGTAGTAGTAGTAGTAGTAGTAGTAGTAGTAGTATTAGTAGTAGTAGTATTAGTAGTAGTAGTAGTAGTATTAGTAGTAGTAGTAGTAATAGTAGAGTAGTAGTAGTAGTAGTAGCAGCAGCAGCAGCAGTAGTAGTAGTAGTAGTAGTAGTAGTAGTAGTAGTAGCAGCAGAAGCAGCAGCAGAAGCAGCATTAGTGATACTAGTAATATTAACTGATATGGTAACTTATAGCCGGCTTCCTGGCCTAGAGGTTAGCGACTTTTCTCCGTAATCTCGTATACTCTCGTAAGTAACGTGACGACATTGAGAATCAGCAGTGGTTCGAATCGCGTAGGTAACTTACGGGGTATGTGAGCCGGCCGCTCAGAAAGCAATGGCAAACTACTGAGCGTAATCTTGCCAAGAAATCAACAATCAGCTGAAGGATGCTGATGTTGACAGCGATGTCCTGTATAGAATATGCAAACATTTTTTAATGGTAACTTACGACAATCTCAACGTTGTAGTAGACATTAAACACACGCAAACGCACACATACACACACACACACACACACACACACACACACACACACACATACGCACACACAATCACACACAATCACATACACGCAAGAAACAAAAACAAACAATGAACATTTAATCTACGAAATTCACCATGAAGAATACAGGGAAGATGAGGTGCTGTATCCGTTGAAACTGAAAATTTAAATTTCAGCCGCAACAATGAGAACAATAAAATGAAAGCAGAATAGATTACAACAAGGACTCGTCAGTTTATAACAAAAGTCCTGATCTGTTGTAAATGGAAAGGGGTTGAACAGTATCAAGAAGTTAATTTAATATGTTCTACTCGGATTAGTTTTCAAAATGAAAGGTATTTCCTCTCTGTCAAGAATAATAAATGTTTTTTTAAACTGTTTTATTTCTTTCCACTTTATTCGAAGGATTCTGTGCACCTTGTGTTGAAAATTGCGAAGGAACGTAATAGATTTCCAGAAAATTTCTCAGCATCTGACAGCACACAAACACATGGCTCATCGTGATATTATAGGATACATGGAAAATATAAACATGATCAAAATCACAAGCAGGCGGTAATAAGAAAGCAAATCGGTATTAACACAGTAATTTTTCTTACTGACGTTAATATGTTTAACATACCACATTGCAATGTTAGTGAGTTTTATTTCGGAAGCTTTCTACCGACGCTGCATCTTTCAAAGGGTCGAATTAAACCCCGTGAAACATACATAAAAGAAATAACATTGTTGACAACTGAATAAAATACTCATCTGTTAGAAGCAAGTGAGTGTTAATTCTCTGAGCGCGCAGACATTAAATGGAGGCTTTATGATCCAGACAGTTGTTAGTTCTTTAGTGCAGTGATTCTAAATGAGGCAAAATGAACCCTTCCCCCGACGACCTGTCCTGTCGGGGACATTAACAAATTCAGAGAGGTCGTGCGATTTTGAAGTTACTCTAGACCAGGGGTCGCCAACCTTGTTAGCAGGCGGGCCAAATTTCAGAAATAATATTTCCTGCCGGGCCATTTAATTTTTTTTTGGTTAATTAAATTATGCAAGCAAGCTTGCTACAGCCTCGACCACATTGTCGCTTCCCACTCCGCGGGCCGCAACATGACTCCCGGTGGGCCGCATGCGGCCCGCGGGCCTCGTGTTGGTCACCTCTGCTCTAGACCTAATGCCAAGAGATAACTCTGTATGACTGGCGTCTTGCCGTCTTGACTGACTGGCACCTTGCCCTCTTGATAGACAATAGTTTATAAACTGGAGTTATACCTCTCCATTGCACAAAGCCTGGTCTGAATTTAAAGCCCATGTCTTGCCCATGAAGAATGGTCTCTCTCTCTCTCTCTCTCTCTCTCTCTCTCTCTCTCTCTCTCTCTCTCTCTCTCTCTCTCTCTCTCTCTCGCTCGACCTGGCTAGTTTACTCCAGAGGAAAGTTAACACCAATACATATGGAATAAGACAAGCTGCAGAAGCTGCCAGATCAGCAAAGAAATGATATAATTGTCCAGCTGTCTGAGCGTCGATCCAAGAGCAGTTTCCGTCCAAGGCTTAAGTCCTGGTCTGCTCTGCCATGAAATTTTACATTTCCTTGCACTAGAGTAGGGCTTGTGCCCCCCCCCCCCCCCCCCCCCAAAAAAAAAAAAAAAAAAAATTTTTAAAAATTGCGCACCTCCGCTCGAAGTCATTGGCACAATGTATACATTCAGCGCTAACAGAAAGCAGGTAGTACTGTCTACTGTTATACGGTAACTCAGTCATATCTGACTAACACCTGACAGTTGTGAACAAGTATATGTATGTATGTAAAATATGTATGCAAGTATATGTTTGCATATGAAAGCTGTATACAAATATATGTATGTAAGTCTTCTTTTTCTTCAGCATTCCGAGCCATTGAGGTTCTTTGCTGCAGATATAAGTCGTCTCCATTCGTCTCTCTGGTTGACCTTCTCTTGCCAGTCGCTGATTCCAAGTGCTTGTAGGTCTGTATGTATATTATCTCTCCACCGTCTTCTTGGTCTACCTCGGGGTCTACGGTCATTTATTTCCTGAGTGTAAGCGAGTTTTGTTAAACGAGTTTTGTTTCCCTATTATCTTCTATTCTTTCTATATGCCCCAGCCATTGTAGCCTATTAGCCTTCATGATACCAGTGATTAGCGGGGACTTAAACATATGTATGTAAATATTAAATATGTATGTAAGTAAAAGCTGTAAATAGGTAAAAGTGGTTGGTGTTAAGTCTTTACCCTATATATGAAGAAATTCTCATATAGAACTGAAACAGTATTGTTTGTATTCATTTCCTGTACAGTTACATAAATAAACACACATAGTATTGTTTGGCGCTTACAGAAGTGAAAAGGAGGAAGTAAAGACTAGAGGACGCACCAGACAACATAACATTTGAAAGCTATAGTTACCGACCGGGGTTCGAACCTGCCACCTCCAAATGGCGACAGCGCCTCACTGCAGGAACAAGTGTACTTCGACGCATGACCAACTAGACACTCCAATAAAGGTGGCTTTATGAACCTACAACTACGGACAGAATTCGAATCAACCCATTGAGATAGCACCATAGGTCTCATAATTGTTTTTTTTTTCTCCGCGTTTCCATCCTGTTTCAGGATATTGCGGTCAACACTAGCATCTTTCAGCTGTATGTTGATTCCTAGGCTAGATTACGCTCATCAGCACGCCGCGACTTTCTGAGCGACCGGTTCCATACTCTCGTAAGTCACTGGCGCGACTCGAACCCCTTCAGATTCTCGTGCGCTCACGTCAACCACGAGAGTATTCGGGGTTACGGAGAAAGCTGCTTCCTCAGCCAGGGAGACCGGCCTCATAATTTATATTAAATTAAATTGATTTACAGTACAGCCACCGCTTGACTTGACACATTTATGCCATCTCTGCTTGAGCTCGGAACTATCTTAGAAAAAGAACACCCTATGTTGTGAAATAAACCAGTTATGACATTCTAGTATGACTTCTGTATCACTGTCAAAGTTATGTCATTTGAGCTGTCTTAAATATTTGGAAAAATAAACGTTTGATGGAGTCAAATCAGGAAATTAGGCTGGGAACTGAAGATCTCACTGTTCAAATCATTGGTAGCTAGTTTCCAAAGCCGTGCTTTGTGAGAGGGTGCAATTTCTGGTAACAACCTCTTTTATTTTTGTAAGGTGATCTGCATAGTACTGTACTTTAACCGTGTTGCCAAGAAGCGGATAATCTTTCAATATGTCACATTTGGTGTGCCATAAACAGTCAGTATCACTGTCAATACAGATGTCTGAGCTGTCTACTTGACAGGTATTATGGCATCCGAAGATTTTTTTAATTGGATGCTTGCAAGTTTAGACTGAAAGTCATAATGACGATCTTAAGTCTCATTTACTTTCATCTCGGTCGTCAACATATTATAATACTACCATGTTTTGAGCAATTGTCGACAACAATTTATCAACGTTTGCTTCTGTTCACGTGTCAATAGTAGCGGAACTTATCGGACACACATTCTTCTCATATATTACCTGTTCATTCCTTAAGTAGGGCTGCACTAGCTATCTTTACAATTCATGTTTTTAGCCTGCTCAACGACTTTTTACCCCCTTGCTGGATTCCCGTTGTTGACTATGAGGATGGTCTTCCTGAACTTGGCAGGTCACACAATTTGAGTGCCCACACTTCAACTATCTATATTATTAGTTTGTAACAGAAGTATACGAAGGACTGGAATCTTGGAACACCTGTTCCGCCTACCTAATCATTTCTGAAGGTGTGTTTCTCTGTAATATGAGTAATTTTGTCACAAACATGGTCTCAGACTTCCCAATTGATATTGCAAATCGATGGAGCAGCACCGCCGTTTAATTGGGTATAGTGCGCTGTGCATTAGATACGTGCGAACGTACGTACGTACGTACGTCCACGCATCCATCCATCCATCCATCCATCCATCCATCCATCCATCCATCCATCCATACATAAACACATCCATATACGCACACATGCACGCACGCACACGCAGACAGACAGGCAGACAGACGCACGCACGCACGCACGCACCCAGGCAGGCAGACAGGCAGACAGACAGACAGACAGACAGACAGACAGACAGTGTTAAAAAAAAAGAAACAAAACATTATTGCAGTTTCAATTGCAAATTTATACCAACAGTTTATTGACGATGTTGATTCGTCCACTGCAGTCGGTACTGTCAATGCCAGCCCGTAGGAACAGGACTTCTGTAGGGACTTCTAGTCCAAAGACCAGTGTCGTGCAGCCGGTTCTTGAATGTTTGATCTGAAATTTTACGAGCTCCTGGCATTGACTGGACTGTGGAGGACGCAGATGCAAATCCATTCCTAAGGTAACGCAGCCGTATGAAGCGGTCTTCGACAGCAGTTGTGAATCTAGGTCTTCCACTGCGCGGCCGGTCTGCCACTGAGCCAGTTTCTTGAAATTGCCTCTAAATTCGACTAATGGTGCTTATTTTTTTTCCCCCGCGTTTCCATCCTGTTTCAGGATATTGCGGTCAACACCAGCATCTTTCAGTTGTATGTTGATTTCTAGGCTACAATACGCTCATCAGCACGCCACGACTTTCTGAGCGACCGGCTCTATACTCTCGTAAGTCACTGGCGCGACTCGAACTGCTTCAAATTCTCGTGCGCTCACGTCAACCACGAGAGTATTCGGGGTTACGGAGAAAGCTGCTAACCCCTCGACCTTATAGCCACATTAAATTCTCTGGCTAATACACTTTTTGACAGTCCAGCATGTAAACGTCCAATGATGATAAGTCGTTGTTCTGTAGTGAGATGAGCCATACTTGTGCATTGGATTTTCAACTGAATTTATTTGAGGAGCGTAGATCTTTTATAGGCCTTCAATAATATGGTCAGAGAGTTCTGGGTTTAGTAGGTTTCACGGGATTATCATGAACCTGTCACGAGTTATTATCAAAAATGTTGTGTTGACTTTGACCTCTTTCATGACCTCACGAATCATGAGGTGAGTACAATTTAGGTAACCACGAAAAGGTAATGGCCAGATGAACACAGTCGATAGGTTGACTGATGTCCAATCAGCGAATATCTTTTATAAAAGGAACACCAAAAATGTTACGTTTCTTTTTGTGAACAGTTTACATACATGCATACATACATATACACACATATACACACATAAACACATATACACACATACTACACATACACATATAGTCACACATACACATATGCACATATCACACACTCACACATACGCACACATATACAAACATTCCCACATATACACACATATACATACACATACTCTCACAGACTCATACACTCTCAAACATATAAATACACCGCGGCATAGGTCTATCTCACAAAGTTAGAACAGTTAATTAGATTTTTAAAAGTGCATTCAAAATACGAGCTTTACACAAACCGGGATAAGTGGTGACGAATACTAGCGAATGGCGGCATATTAGGAGCTAATTACATTAGCAGATCCTTGAATTCGTATTTCTCAACACCGGAAATCCGGTCATGCAAAGTTATTCTAACAGGTAAATATATTAATATGTATTGATTGAGGATTGAAGAACGGGAAAGGGGATAATAGGATAGCAGCCTATATTATAAGAATGTTGGCATTTGAAAGGAAAGGAAGGAGGAAAAAAAAAGAAAGATAAGAAAATTTACGATTTGAGTCAGGCAGTTTCCTGTCTTTCGGGCTGTCTCTGAGTCTTATTGTATTCCCATTCCTCTGTCAATTGATCGATCGATCGATTTATCGGATGTTTCGATCGGTCTATGTATCTATATATCTATTTATTTCTCTCTCAGTCCGTTCGAACGATAAGTCTGTATGTCTTAGGTATGTTCAGAATTTCTCCATTAACTATGCAGGCGGGCGCGTTAGTGCAACTGATAGAGAGCTCGTTCTCGGGGGATTATCGGATGCAGGGAGAGATCGGACGCGGGGAGAGGTCGGATGCGGGGAGAGGTCGGACGCATGGAGAGTTCGAACGCGGGTGGGGAGAGGTCAGATATGCGGAGAGTTGTCACACGGGAAGAGGTCTCACACGAGGAGAGGTCAAACACGGTGAGAGGTGTCACGCTGGGAGGAGTCGGTCGCGGGGAGAGGTCGGACGTGGTTCCCTGCCTGCAATGGTCGTGCGCCAACAGAGGAAAAGACCTACCAACTATTCCTCCGTGCATCCAGGCCTACCAAATAATATGGCCCTTTCATATGACAGTATCATGATAAGATGATATATAATCAAATACGACCCTTTCATATCACAGTATAATGATCAGATATGTTCACAGTCAATACAGGAGTGAGACAGGGATGTATGCTCTCTCCCCTGCTATTCAATATCTACATGGACAGAATTTCCAAAGAAGCAAGTCTCGACAGAACAGATTCAGAAAATTTAGAACTCTTTACTCCAGATGAAACAACTGATCCACAGGAAATAAATGAACTTCTATTTGCAGACGATCAGTGCCTGTTTTACAGCGATGAGGGCAGACTACAAAATCATATTACTAATCTGAGTTCAACCTGCAGCAGATACAATATGAGTATAAACACAGCCAAAACCGAAGTAATACAAGTTAGCAGATCGCCAGGCCCACTAAGTATACAGATAAATAATACAACTCTGAAACAAGTTAAAGAATTCAAATACCGTGGCAGTATGATCACAGAAGATGGCAGATTGGACAGAGAAATCGAAATCAGATGTCAAAAAGCTAGTGCACTTACATATCAACTATCACCCTTACTGAAACATCCAAACATACCCATGTCCGCAAAACGACAGATAATAAACAGCATATTCACACGAACCCTTTGCTACCAATCTCAAACCTGGACTTTATCCAAATTACACCTTCGCAAAATCAACACCTGCGAAATGAGATGCCTGAGGAGAGCTGCCAACTTAACAAGCCGAGACCGAGTAAGAAATGCTATTATCAGACAGACTGTGGGATCAACACCCTGTGCCACAATTATTGAAAGACAGAAGATCAAGTGGTTTTGCCATGTCGTTAGAATGCAAAATCAGCAACTACCATCACTGGCCTTATATCAAAGATCATCTGCGACGAGACCACGAGGACGTCCAAGAAGAAAATGGATTGACGACATCAGAGACATTGTACAACCACACGGAATGACACTATCCAGTGTCGCCCACCGGGCGCTGGAACGCAAATTATTCCTCCCACGACGCTTGACGGCAGAAGTGGATGATGATGATGATGATGATGATGATGATGATGATATTACAGTAAAATGGCAGGTTCCCACTTCGGGACCATTTCTTTAAAAGAGTTGTTTCTAAGTTATTGTTCTTGCTGTCGTTGCTGTCTGTTAATCCCCTTGATGATTGACTGATACTGTGGCGAAGGATATTACGAATGACATTCGTATAGAGCGTTAAAAACGGAGCTGCCCACGATTTGTAAGCAGACCGCCTTGCGCTGGGTTTCATACAATGGTATGAGTGCCTGTCAATAATAAAGAAATGACAAACAACTGAACGTAAATTTGTCAAAAGAATCAGAGAATGTTGTGGTCGACTGTGACTTCGTGTAAAGGATATGCAATTAACTTTATCTTGACGATTAAGTCTCAACTCTAAAGTCTCATGCATTGACAGTCAGACTGTCCTAACTCTGGGTTTACATCCATCGGAGTGAGGTTGGTTTTGAGCTTTCTCCAATGTCAGTACCAAAATATTATCTTCACGGTGCCGTCGTAGAGCTCAACTGTCCCTCTCCAAGTTCAGGAAATTAGATATATGTGCAAGGCCGTTACTAGAACTTAACAACTTCGAAGAGGCGTGTTAGAATGTAACCAGCTTATGACCGAATGTCATCAAAACAGAAGACTCCCCAGTCACCTTTGGGGAAATGCCAATGCTGAATACATCTTTTGAACGGCTGGCGATGGACATCGTTGGACTACGTTAGAAAACTAAGAAGGTTTAGACTTTAGTCGACACTTGATCGATGTGGGAGGAGACAACTGCCTTACCCACTATCGATGTGGGAGGAGACAATGGCCTTATCCACATCTGACTCTAAATGTAAACGTATGTTGTAAATGCTTCAGATGGTAATCCTCTTCCAGTGTATGGGCTATCTGAGATTAGTCGATATACGGACTGTCTGACATTAGTCCATGTATAGACTGTCTGAGATTAGTCCATATATGGACTGTCTGACATTAATCCATGTATAATCGGTCTGAGATTAGCCCATACATAGACAATCTAAGATAAATCCATAATCAGACTTTCTGCGATTAGTCCATATATGGCATGTCTGACATTAGTCCATATGTCTGACATTAGTCCATATATGGACAATCTAACATTAGTCCATATAAGGACAGTCTGACATTAGTCCATATATGGACAGTCTGAGATTAGATCTACGTTGATTATGTCCCCCCCCCCCAATGTTTAGCCATTTACTTGTTAACCGACTCAACCCTAAAGACCAGAGCCAATCAAAGTTGATATATACATTACATAAACAGAAGATTTTAAATGAGAAAATGAAAAACAAATAAAAATGAAAACACGTTTGATGAATAATATTATTCACGAATGCTACCATTCAGTTACAAACACTCCCCCCTCCAGTCGTTTATTCACCTTAACGTGTCGGGGGGGGGGGGGGGGTGAGCTTGCGTTTTCAAATTATCCCAAAAGCTATGCCGACGGTAGCGCAGCTACTGGTAGGGTCTCCTCGGACAAGTGAAGGGATATGAACCAGGCGAAGAGAGACACAAACCTGATACCGTGTATGATTACATAAATGGACACACATAGTATTATTTGGCACTCACAGAAGAAGATGAAGGAGATAGAGATTAGAAGACGCACTAGACAAAATAAAATTTGAAAGCTATAATAGTTACCAACCGGGATCGAACCTTTCGCCTCCAAATGACGACGGCGCCTCGCTGAAGGAACAAGTGTAATTCGACGCACTACCAACTAGTCGTGCGTCGAAGTACACTTGTTCCTTCAGCAAGGCGCCGTCGTCATTTGGAGGCGACAGGTTCGATCCTGGTTGGTAACTATTATAGCTTTCAAATCTTATGTTGTCTAGTGCGTCTTCTAATCTCTATTTCCTTCATCTTCTTCTGTGAGTGCCAAATAATACTATGTGTGTCCATTTATGTAATCGTCTTAGTAGCCTCAACGGTTCTCCCCATTTATTATGTGTTTACCGTGTACGAGGACGAGTCAATAAGTAAATCACACAGTTCTGTGGGATGGCAGGTAAATTTAGTTGGTGTTATCTACAGGTGTCATTAGGTGACAGCAACATCGAACTTTATATTCCCGTTCGTCAGGTGGCGCTAGGTGTCTCATGCGCATGCGCAGCGCATAAACAAAATGGCGACTGTACTTACAGAGTGTACAACCAAAGAGCAACGTGCTGTTGTGCTTTTTTATTTTTTTTTGAAAAAAGGTCTGCCTGCAAAGGAAATTCATAATGAAATGCTTCTTGTTTATGCTGACTACCAGCCCGAATCAAAGCGCGCTTCAATGCAATGGAAACATCCTTCTTCGCCTTGTGTCCAAACATTCAAGGTTACGCCATCAGCAGGGAAGGTTATGCTGACAGTGTTCTGAGATTGTCAAGGCGTGCTTTTAACCAATTTCAAGAAGAAAGGTGACAATGTGAATTCTGAATCGTACTGTGAAGTTCTATCGATGCTTCATGATGAAATTCGAGAAAATGTCCAGGACTGCTAACTAGAGAAGTGTTGCTTCTTCATGACAATGCCAGACCACGTACGGCTCGATTAACTCAGGAGAAAATTAACCAACTAAGATGAGAAGTTCTGGACCATCCACCTTACAGCCCCGACTGAGCCCCAGGCGGTTTCCACCTTTTTGGTCCACTGAAAACCCACCTTGGCGGGAGACATTTCGCGAATGACGCCGAAGTTGAATGTGAATTGAAAATGTGGTTTAGAAATTAGAGCTCACAGTTCCATGCAGCCGGTTGGGAGGACTGATAAAACTATGGGATAAGTGCATCAATGTTAGTAGCAACTACGTTGAGAAATAAAGGAACAAAATATGTATAAAAATAAACTTGTTTCAAGTTGTTATCATATTTAGTTATTTTTCTACAGCTATTTGTGACTTACTTATTGACTTCCCCATGTCAGTGAACGGGGGGGGGGAGGGGGGGGGGGCTCGAAGGCTTATAAATGCTGACTTCTTGTCCTTGACTTGGGGAAGTAAATTACAAGTACCTCTGAAGTCGGAGTGGATTAGACTGAAGGCGATGGACACTGGTAATATGAAAAACTAAACATAAATTTTAAAAAAAAAATAATAATGATTGAGTGCAATTGAAGTAGTACCGAGTGAGTAGACTACGCTTACGTTCAAAGCGATCGAACGGGGTAACTCCGAAAAAAAATGCAGGCCGAAGACAGATGTAACAACAGGAAAGGGGGGGGGGGCTGCTGAGTGGTCTTGAGGTATGGTGTCCGCCTCGAGCGCTGGAGGTCCCCGGTCCAAGCCCCGGTGGGGACCGGGATTTTTTCACGTGGACTTCTAGTAACAAAATTGCCCCTGGTCTCTGGGTAGTGAGATCGGACGCCCGTGTGTATTGTTGTGCACGTAAAAAATCCCTTGGCAGTTGGAAATCGAAAAAGAGTAGCCTAACGGCTCTGCCCGGGAAAATTTCGAGTTAAAAATCTATCCAAAGTATTTCAGGATCTTCGCCGATGCTACGGAGTTCATGCACTGAGCTGAGCTTCTCCGGACTCAGGTTTTAGTTAGGAGTAGAACGGAGCACTTATTGGGTTACACCCGTGTGCCGTGATGTTGATTCGTCGACTAAATTAAACTAAGTACTGAGGAACAGACTTGACAAAACAGTGCAAGGCAAGTAACTAGTGTCAGTTACAACAACTTTAAACATTAATACCAAACACCACTCTTCCGTCGCTTAAGAGATAACTGGTACAAAACAAACCCACCAAACTTCCAGTTCCCCGTGGGCAAGACCCGAAGACATAGGTGGACTAGTTTCGCTTGAAATGCCCTCGCCGTGAATAGCCAGCCACGTGCTGAGGGTTTCTCACTAATAGGCCACTGTGAGAGGAACTAGCGTTGTTAATTAAAATCTTCGTACAGACCCAGTCTCACTCGATCGATACGACTCCACGTTAATTAGCCTCGTTTTAAAAGTGACATTGAACACCCGGATTTAAAATTTAGAACTCTAAGGTAGCTTTCTAGTTGATGGAGCACGAACAGACAGATGGGACAGGAAGATGCAGGAGTAGCGTTAAATTCGGAAGCACTAATTGTAATTAGCTTCAAAGAAGAAAAAGAAATGTGAAAACAAAGTCAAGGTTAAGGCTACAAATTGTAAACAATTTTGTGACAGAAAGCTTGCAGATCAGTAGCGGTATATTTCAAAAATGTATGTTTTATTGTCATTGTATGAAAGACAGAGAGTGCTGACATGCTGTATGGAACATATTTTGCTGTATGGCAGTGAATCTTGCAATGTAAATGAACACATTAGGAAGAACCTGGAAGCAACAGTGATGTGGTTCCTAAAACGAATGTTGCGAATTCCTTGGATTGCCAGAATAACTAACAACGATTGTCTGAAAGAGGCTTATGCATCTAGAACATTAGATACAACATTAGGAAAGAGACAAACAACTGTCTTTGGTCATGTGATGAGAAGAGAGACATTAAAGAACTGGAAAGATCGAGAAGGCGAGAGGCAGAGACAGATCAAGAGAAAAGATGCCGGATGGACTGAGTCGGTGGCATGAAAGAATATCATCAGTATGAAAGAATATCATCAGCAGAGTTGATCCAAAACACCACAGATCGAGATCTGTGGTGAGATATGAACGCCAATGCCATTTGACAAGGCACTTGATGATGATGATGATGATGATGATGATGATGATGATGATGATGATGATGTTTCATAGTCTACTTAATTCTTAGAAAGTTTACACTGAACCCAGAAACAGTGCAAGGACCACGGGCAAAAGGGGGCAGATCATAAATACTCATCAGTACATTGCTAATAAATCTATGAGTTGTTGTTTAAAGATCAGTTACAAAGACCTGAAAGACCGCAAAAAGACATATACCTTGACACACATATAACAAAGGCAGACCCACAGACAGACAGAAAGACGCACAAACAGATACACAGACAGACAAAATCATTGACAGAAAAACGCACAGACATACACACTGGTAGACAGACACACAGACAAAAAGACACACACGCACACAGACAGATATAAACAGACAGATACAGACAAAAGAACGAAGACGGACAGACAGGTATGCAGAGGAATGAAAAGTTGCAAAGATGGACAGACAGACGGACAGACGACAAACGAACAGACTGACGGACGAGTTGAAGCAAAGGCACACAGACAGACTGACAGACAGACAGACCGACCGACAGACAGACAGACAGACAGACAGACAGACAGACAGACAGATAGATAGATAGATAGATAGATAGATAGATAGATAGATAGATAGATAGACAGATAAATAGATAGATAGATGGATGGATGCATGCATGCATGGATGGATGCATGGATAGATAGATAGATAGATAGATAGATAGATAGATAGATAGATAGATAGATAGATAGATAGATAGATAGATAGATAGATGTATGGATGGGTGGGTGGGTGGGTGGATGGATGGTTGGTCTGATGAATGGATGGGTGGATGGATGGGTGGGTGGGTTGGTGAGTGGGTGGATGGATGGATGGATGGATAGACTTTTGCTGGTTTTCATACAATTGTATGAGTGCCGGTAGTTCAGAAAGCTATAGTAAACTACTGAACGTAAACTTGTCAAGCAATCACAAACAGCCAAGGAATGCTGGGGTTGACTGTAGAGGATATGCAACTGTTTAACAGAAAAGCAACGATTTGTTGTATTCAAATACACGTTCAGTGATCCATTGTTGTATTCTTACAGTCTATGCCATACTGTGTTTGTGATCATGTCTGTCCATATCCTTCAATATCGTGTTCTGCCATTCATTTCTGATACTGACCTCCTCCCATGCCCTGATGTCATACTGTCCAGCATATTCTATCTTGGTCTCCTTTTGTCTCTTGTCTTCATCATCTTTGTGATGACATACTCCAATTTTTCCCTTAGCATGGCACGCTCAAAGAATATGGACTGTTTCTTCTGATGTGAGTCAACTGTTCTCTTTGGTAACTTCTTTCATTATATCTTCATGGCCATGTCCATCCGCCCACTATGTTCTCATCATTCTTATGTGAATCCACATCTCCGCAGCTTCCACATAATTCCTCACTCGTCTGCTAATTAACTATTATTCATCTCCATACATCAGAGTTGTTGTACTCATAATAAAATATAGCAATCTGTTTTGTACTCATAGTAAAATATACCAATTTATTGTTGTATTAAAAGTAAAATATTTCAAGCTAATGTTGTACTCATAGTAACATATAGCAATCTATTGTTTTACTCATATTAAAATATATCAATCTAATGTTGTACTCATGGTAAAATATATAAATCTACTGTTGTTTGTTTGTTTGTTTGTTTGTTTGCATATCCTTTACAGGACATCGCTATCAACATAAGCACCTTTCAGATGATTGTTGATTTCTTGGCAAGATTACGCTCAGTAGTTTGCTATTGCTTTTTGAGCGGCCGGCTCACATACCCCGTAAGTTACCGACGCGATTCGAACCACTGCTGATTCTCACCGTCGTCACGTTACTTACGAGAGTATACGAGATTACAGAGAAAAGTTGCTAACCTCTAGGCCAGAAAGCCGGCAATCTATTGTTATACTCATAATAAAATATAGCAATCTATTGTTGTACTCATAGTAAAATACAGCAATCTCTGTTATTCTTCTCTCCATACAGACTAGTCCCTCTCGTAGCCCCGTTTGAAAACCACAATAACAACTGACGGAGATATATAATTTAATTGTTTCTGGTAAACATCATTTATGTTTTTATTTCATGTTAGTCAACTCATGCACGGAATCTACCATTTCAAGATCTAACCCAGCTCGGCCTCCCCAATCTCCAGCCGAGTGAAGATGGAATAGAAGGACACAGAGGAGGAAGCCATCAAAGACAAAAGAAACTCGGGCTCTGGGCAATTACCTTTGTCCATCTGAACATTTCAACGAGATGAAGGGCGGAGCACCTTCAACTGAAGGCTGGGGGGGGGGGGGGGGGGGGGGGGGTCAGATTCAACAAGTGAGCCTATGTAAAGATAGAAAGGATGGATTTAAAATACAAAGTGTCTTTAAGAATGTGTTTCTCCTTGACCTATTTTAAAATACTCGTTTTTGTTTACGTGTCCTGTTAATCTGCATTCATTGAATTGTCTTCATCTTCTTCTACCTCTTTGTCTTGTTCGTTCTTTTTTTTCCCAGGGAAATGTGCCACAATAAACTATGCATCTCAAAGACCAGTCTGTTTCGGCACACATTTATGTGAGGTTTGTTTTCTCCCTGGCCAAGAGGTTAACGACATTGTTCGTAATCCCGTATATCCACATGGGGAAAACAGCAGCTGCGAGAATCGGCAGCGGTTCGCGCCGCGCTGGTAACTTTCAGGGGTATTGAGCCGGTCGTTCAGAAAGTAATGGCAAACTACTGATCGTAAAAAACTTGTATAGTATATCAACAGCTGCTGAAAAAATGTTGGTGTTGACTGCAATGTCATGTAAGGGATATACAACAACAACAACAACAACAACAACAACAAAAACAACAACAACAACAACAACAACAACAACAACAACAACAAAATTGCTTTCTCTAGACCAATGGTTTTCAACCTTTATTTGACCCGTGAACCCCCTAGCCATATGTTCATAATGTCACTCTCCCCCCCCCCCCCAGTCGTAATTCCTCCATATACACCCCACGCCCCTACACAGTATACGTAAAAATGGAAGCTAAATTTAAGAATACATACCAGAACAACTCTAGACGTCTACATAAAACGTAATTTGCGGGTTTACTTACGTTATAAAATGAATTTCAGAAGGACGAGAAGTACAGAATCATAAAGTATGGAAGGAAAAACAATATCAAGTAATCGGTTCTTGTATTAACACGATCTTGAAATAACCTTATTCCCCCCCCCCCCTCTCCCACCCTGGAAACCCTAAAATTCCCCCCTGCGGGGAATTCCTCACCTGCCAAGAACCACTGTTCTGGTCAAATTCTGTGCAAGGTATCGGGCTCTATTCACCCGCGGTTATGGTTCCTTTCCTAATAATTGTGCTAGATCATCGACCTACTTCTTAAGATTTCCAACTGTCGTGGGATGTTTAATCCTCACAGTTTGCAAAAGTGACGCCTTGTTTTTCGTCCTTATTCAACAAGACTAAGTATCAGTTTTCACAACCACGAGAACATTGAACCTGTGAACAATATTTGATACCAGTGAATTTTGAGGGCAAAAAACAATCCAGCCGTGTGCTAAATTCGAAAAAAGTTATCTTCTGAACTTGAGACGGTCGCCTTAACCTCTCAGTATAGTAAATCACAAATAGTCAATAAATGATGGGGTTGATTGCAACACTGTGTAAAGGATAAGCATCTAATTGTGTGTGTGTGTGTGTGTGTGTGTGTGTGTGTGTGTGTGTGCGCGCGCGCGCGTGGATATTATCACGCTCAAGCCGTTATACGCATAAGACAGGATATCCAGTTGATCATGCGTCGAAGTACACCTGTTCATGCAGCGCGGCCCATCGTCATTTGGAGGTGACAGGTTCGAATCTCGGTCGTTAACTATAGCTTTTAATTTGCATGTTGTCTAGTGCGTCGTCTAGTCTCTACTTCCTTCTTCTAACTTCTATGAATGCCAGTCAATACTATGTGTGTTTATTTATGAACTGTCTAGCCATTATACTTCATTTTGTTTTCTCTGCTTCATGTTTCTATTATCTTGACCTGGGCTCACAGGCCTGTAAATGGTACCAGGAAAGCTGTTGGTAAGTAAAGGCGGCCAAAATCCACAAGGTGCTCTTGCATGGGCACCGGAGAAGGAACTCACACATGTCATAATCTTATCAGTCTCCATGAACGTGCTACAATAAACATCGCACAGGGAATTTTCCCTCTCCGATTGGATAGCCAGCATTCATAAGTCGATCTTTACACCCCTCACCTGAATGTACGCATTCGTACATACCGAAGTAATAGATAATGAATGCGCATACTACATGGCAAATACTGACCGTGTACAAACGGGAAGAAGCATTGATAGCGCTGATATGGGACGCAGAGGAGTTTTCAAGGTTCTATACTGCCCAAGACCTACTAACACGTCCTAGTCGTGCGCGTGGGCAACAGGTCCTTTCGGGGTCCTGGCTAACGTAGTAGGATCGCTGATTCTTCCGAAATCGGAGAGTATCTGCCTGTACGGCGAGGAACCACCAGTCTGCACACCAATAAGCCAAACATGGGACAACGGATACTCACGCAAACCTCAGTCCGGTATGACATCACACTGATGTTGGACAACAGGATGCCTTATTCCGACATACAGGACCTTGCGCTGGAGTTCATAGCCAGCGAACACAAGCAAGCAAGCATAAGCAAGATTTCCGCGTTTAATACACCCATCTGGAGATCATCCGCCACATCCTGCACCCATCTTATCTTTGGCCTTTCTATTCCTCTCTTCACGGGCATATACCCCTCGATGATTGTTCTCTCTAAACTTTCATGACGTTTTAAGTGTCCAAAATATTTCAATTTTCTTTATTTTATCGTCTTTAGAAGACAACCTTCTTCAATATTCAGATCTTGTCGCATGGATTCTTTTGTTATTTTCTGTATCCAAGATATTCTTAGCACCGTCTGTAACATTTATGTTTAAAGGCATTTATGCGCTGTTCATCTTGTTTAGTAAGTGTCCAGGTCTCAGAGGCGTATCTTGCAATGGGAAAGGTTCATGCCCTTAAAACTTTAACTTTTGTAGTTTTATGTGTCCCCCCTCCACAATTTATTCAGTTGTTTTAGTTTTTGAAGAACGATAGATAGTAGTCTAAATATTGAGCACAACCCACTACTGGCAACGCCGATCGCATTCTGGTATGAACCTAAGGCCTATCCACGTCAATCTGGAAGCACTATACTCGAGTTTCGCCCTCGTTTGAGCTCGTCAGTAGTGCATATCCCTGACCGGATCCGGAAACAGTCCCGGATCACGCGTGTGAAGCGGGTGTGTAACCACGCGGCACACACTGGACACACCAAATTATCACAACAGAACATCACAACGCTACCCATCGTAGGCTATGCTCAAGCTATACTGACGAGCTCAAACGAGGGCGAAACTCGAGTATAGTGCTTCCAGATTGACGTGGATAGGCCTTAGGTTCATACCAGAATGCGATCGGCGTTGCCAGTAGTGGGTTGTGCTCAATATTTAAATTTCAAATCCCGAAACAACCATATAATCAAGATAGTAGTCTGTTATTTTCCTTCATTGTGGCACCAGTGTTGGTAATTAAAGATCCAAGATATTCTAAATTGTTCACCACCTCCAATTTTTCCTCATTAACATATATTTCTTTCTCCATAATAGTTTTATCTGTATGCATTATTAAGAGAAACAATTAAGAGAAACAATTAAGAGAAACATAAGAAACATAATCTTACTCGTTTTCTTTAAATGTTTCTTTTTCTTCTTATATTAATTTCGAATCAATATTCTGAAAGTCTTTTTACTACTCCCACAAGGTTCTGTAACTCTGGTTAATTTTCAAACATCTTAAATAGGAAGTAGTAATGGCCGCTAACAAGATACAATTTCAAAATGGCGACTCCACTGATTTGTTCAAAGTAATAATGATAATTGACCTAGAATGAGTTCGATGTGAGAACATACTCAACGAGTCTCAGAGGAGGTCGAGTGAGAATCAATGGATATGCACGTTGATAAACGAAGAGCTTTAGGGCCATATGACTATCATATTAGAGAATGGGGGTATGAAAAGAGCATCCCTTTAATATAAAAAAAAAATCTATAAGTATTAATTGAAGTGTGTTGAGTTGTGTGTGTGCCATCGTTAGCAGTCGATGTGGACGAAAGGATAATAGCGTTCACTCTTAAATTTCCGGCGCGCTGAAGGTGAGGTGGGGCATTCATTCTCACACCGGCATTAAGTTGGACTTAGCGTTGACGTCTCGTTCAGACAGCAATGACACACTACTTGTCTAGAAAATGTCATTTTCTAGACAAGTAGTGTGTCATTGCTGTCTGTCAGTTGGTCGCAACTTCCTGCAAAGGACGTGCAATAATGTCCGCCAACAGGGTAACCAATAAGCAAGTCCAACACGAAGCAGATTAAAAAAAACCGTAAATTGATTAAAGAAATTAGACGCAGTCTGTGACAATATGGACACGTTTTGAGACAAAATAAACTAGAGAAATTGGTAACAACTGGCAAGATTGAGGGGAAAATAACGAGGGGAATGCAGAGAAGTAAATATTGAATGGCTTGGCCACGAGGCATGGTAGAGACAAGAACACAGAGCTGATCCATGACTCTGGATATCGTGCAAGACGGCGAAACATGATCGCCCACGCTTTTGAGCATGGCACGTGATGATGAACAAGGTAACATTTCAAAATGTGAACATCTGAACACAACCTCGTATGTACAGTATGAGTGGATCACGATGTCTGTCGGGGGGGGGGGGGGGGGGGGCGCTTCCCGGGTCTTGAAAGCTTCTATGGTTCACTACATCCTCAGCAGGAGTGGTACCTCCAGGACGTTCTAGAATACTGAAGAAGAATACAGGTGGGGAAGTTAAACCAAGAGAATCGACTTCATTGCACCAGGTTTTATCCCACATGGCTCTGTTTCTTTCCGCGTATCATTCTGCCGAATACGTTGCATTGAGCACGAACTCGTTTCTCCAGCAACGACCTCCAGCTGTCTCAGATAAATCTGCTTCCTCAAGAAGGACGCAAAGAACAAAGAGAGAAAGAAATGAAGAAATAAAAATATGTCATCAAAATTTCTATTTATAACATGATGACGAATGCAGTTGGGTAAATGAGACTATATTTTCCTTTAAAATCGCCATTCTGAAATAATAACTAAATTTACGACCCAATGGCAGCAGATCACACTCTCACAGGACCTTCCAAACGTTGATCAGTAATTAAACTAATTACCGAGAAGGAAATAATGAACAGTAATTGCACTGAGCCAACGGGGCTTAGCCGTAAAACGGTGCCACACTGGATTGTCGACGTAAAGTACTTCAGACAGAGGGATGCTACCGTTCTGAACTGAGAGTATGGAGAAACTTGTGCGTGTGTTATTGCGTAATTGCGTTTAAATGATACATTTATACTGTCGGTGTTCGGAAGAGAGCAGCGTATATTTAACTCAAGTGATGCCATGCGATAATTCACACATACACACACACACGCGCGCGCGCACACACACACACACACACAAACAAATATAAACACACACAGCAACACAAACACACGCGCACACACTCACGGTTGTTTAAAGAGCACGCTATAGTTCTGATTTTCTTGAAACCCTGCTACATTATTATCTGTTAATGTTTACTTTGGCACATTATTTTGTCTGTCTGTCTGTCTGTCTTTTTTTAAATCTAAAAATCCATCTATCTGTCTGCTGTCTACCTAATCTGTTGTTCTTATAGTAAGCGTTCTTTTCTCCCAGCCTCTCTTTGTTGATCATCTCATTGTTGTTGCTGCTTTATCAATTCTGATGTTGATTTCCCGATCTAGGGATCATTTATTGTTTACCTCCGATCCTAAATATTTGAAATGGTTAACCATAAACATCACTAAGCAAGCACTACAGCATCGGTATTAACCATCCATCCATCATGTGCCATGCCGATAAGCGTGGGCGGTCATATTTTGCCATCTCACTCGATCACAAAAGTCGTGGATCGGCTCCATGTTCCTGTCTCGACCATGCCACGTGGCCAAGCCATCCAGATATTTACTTCTCGGTTTTCCCCTTGGTCTCTTCCCTTCGATCTTGCCAGTTGTCACCAAGTTCTCCAATTCATTTCTTCTCATAACATGCCCAAAAATATTTGACTGTCTCCATCTAATGACTCTAATCAGTTTAGATCTTCATTTGTTTCTTGAAGGACTTGTTCATTGGTTTTTCTGTTTGTCCATGGTATTCTTTGCATTTTCCTCAGAAACCACATTTCTACAGCCATTAGATGTGTTTCAGCTTGTCTGCTTATTGTCCACGCCTAACATCCATACAAAAGTACAGGTTCTATGTAGCACTTCAACACTCTTTTTCTCGTTTCAATTGATATCTTTTTATTGGTCAGTATATTTTTCATCTTGCAAAAGGCTACCTTCGCAATGACAATTCTTGTTCTAATATCTTGAAGGCATCTCCCATCAGATGTTATTTCTATTCCGAGATAATTGTACCGATTCACTTGCTTAAGAATATGCCCATTTACTTGTATATTACATTGTGCTATTTCCTTCTTCCCAGTGACGACCGTAATCCGAGTTCGGTATTAAAACCAACCGAATAATGACAACACTCTATACCACACATATGACAACACTCAATATTTATACCAGAACTATTTACTATTACCCTCTTTTGTCTTTCATCCCCAACGGGAGGTCAGCATTCCCGAATGGATAAGAGCGTTCGTTCTTAAACATCCGGCGTGCTTATGCTGAGGGAGCGGGTTTAACCCCTACACCGGTCAGTAGGATAAAATGTTGACTTCTCGTCCTTGACTTGGGAACGTAAATTACAAGTACCTCTGAAGTCAGATGAGTGGGTTCGCTTGATGGCGAAGGGCACTGGTAATTAGGAAAGGTTACCTATATGCAACATTCAGTCAAGTGGTACCAGAAGTATCGTGTATGGACTACGTTCGAGTTCAAAGGGAGCAGGCGCAAAAAAAAAAAAAAAAACAACAACTAAATCTCCCGAGGTAGCATAGACAGACAATCAACATACAGCAGACCCTCGTTTCATGTAAGTAAAGTAAGTAAAGAACCAGTTTACATGTATTCAAACGTATTGGGCATATGGTCTTAAACTCATAATCCGATAAAACCACTCGACAATCCAGAGATGATGGGGACAATACCACGCCGGCCCCCTTCCCATTCCAAGGCATTTCCTGGTGTGCATTTTAGACTGGGCCAACCTGGGAACCCAGATCAATATTTACAATCGAATTTGGATTCGAACCCAATACCACCGCACTAACAGGCACTCGATTAGTCACTAGGCCACCTCATATCCCACCACACTAATCATTAAAAAAATTTTGCTTTGTTATTTGCAGGACTTTGCAATCAACCCCAACATGTTTGTGATATTCTAGGCAAGTTTACGCCCAGTAGTTTGCCAATGCTTTTTGAACAAGCGACGTTCGTATCATTCTATGGTAACCAGTGTAATGTGGTCTGCATCAAAATCGTCCGCAATTGTGTTTCGAACGCGGTATGCGGGATTGAGGAATCGCATTGGCATTTTTTTTCTTTTTGTCCTAACCTGCACAGTTCGCGGCGACTGCACTAGCCAGGCGGCCTTTATTCCTCAGGCTCAAAGACCCCTCTGCCATACACCGCAAGGTACTATATTGGCAGGAAATGACAGTTTTGTTTTTTACTTCACAGCGCCTAAAATTTCAAAATGAGAAAGATAATGGCCAAGCTTTGCCAATCTGACACAAATGACTTTGATCAAAAACTGTATCAGTGTATTGTCTGCCGCGTGATGTATCATGGTCGCTGTACTGTGTAGGGCGAGGAGGAACCAGCACGTGAGATACTGCTGTAGGGTGCGAAATTGTATAACTTTCGATATACTATCCAGCGGCATTATGAGGTGAAATGACCATTTTCCTTATCCTTTTCATTCTCAAACTCAAAGCTAGCAATTATGAGTCAAGGACATTTCCCGTCTGGGTGTCTAACGCATCAAGTAGTTGCATAGGGGAAACTCCCATTGCCAGGACTATTCGAACACTAGAAATTCCGGGTATGTTGTAATTTCCAGGTAGTCATAGTAGTGTAGTAACTAGTTCGAATCTCTCACAAGACTAAGTTCGCAGGTCGACCAAGCCTAAAATAAGTACCAGGAAATTGTTCTGGAAAATAAAGACATAAGGGTTGATATGGGCAGAATTAACCCCCAATGACCGATTCTTCCATACATATTTCGGGCTAGCACCATATACCCAACACAGTCCTTTTTCACAATCACCGAGGGTTAAATTCCTGTCAGTGATAGAGCAGACTGGTTCCCACTATTGCTGATTTATTGTCAACCCATCACAGAAAATTGATTCAGTACTCATTGCATAAAATGAACAGGATCTGCAGCACGTAGCGGATGCCCATTTTGTACATTTAGTATTCTTATGGTCAATCGATCCTAGCAAAATGGTTAAGGAAATGAAGCAGTATTGACTAAACACGGTGAACAGAATACGCAGCATGTAATGGATGCTACTGTTGAAGACAGCGAGTAATCTTCTGGTCAACTCATCCTAACAAGATGGTTAAGGAAATGAAACACTATTGATTGCATACCATGAACAGGATCTGCAGCATTCAATGGAAGTTACTATTGTACACAGTATGCAACTAGAATGAGAAGTATACTGTAAGAAAATATGATTTACACTAAAACAAGAACGAAAAAATACGCAATGTAACATTTACGCAAATAACAAAATTCTCAAAAAGAGTGCATTAGAGCAGCTATCTTAGAACAGTCACAGAATCTTGATGAAGACGCATGGTAGAGATTATAATAAGAACCGTCATGGCAAAAATAACCTCTTGCAAGATGAAAAACATGCTCATTAATAAAAAGCTGTCACTTGCAGTGATAAAAGGAATGTGAAAGTGCTTGGAGCCTATACTACTGTGTGCATGTGAGACACAGACAATGAGCAAACGAGTGGAGAAATATTTAATGGCCGTGGAAGTGTGATTTGTTAGGAATGTGCAAATAATACTATGAAAGTGCAGAAAACTTAGTGTGGCAGTACATTAGGATACAGATGAAGACTGTCAATTGATTGAAGAAATTAGACATTAGATGGTGAACATTCTTTTGCCATGTTATGAGGACAAATAAACTGGAAAACAAACTTAGTGACAACTTGAAAATTTAGTGACAATGTGGAAACTTAGTGACAACTTGGAAACTTAGTGATAACTTGGAAACTTAGTGACAACGTGGAAACTTAGTGAAAACTGAGAAACTTACTGGGAAACGAGAAAGGAGAAGACACAGAGATAAATATATGTATGGCTTGGTCATGAAATTCTGACTTCATAAAAACAGCCCTGATCCGTGACCTTCAAACATTGTAGGCGAGCATTTACTGTGCAAATTGGTCTGATCAGTCACATTCGCTAACGCCATGGGTTGTAGTTATTAGGCCTTTCTTAAAGCATGAAGTAACACACCATCGTATGTCAAGACGTCTAGATGCCAGCAGCAGTAACAATAGTGATGATTATAACTACATAAATTCCCATATTATACAATACTTGCTTGTGTATAGCCCTCGAGAAATGATGTACTCATCTCTAACACGCAGCTTATTTGAAAATCAACCCCGCGCCGTTTTAACTGTCGTGTCTTTTCTCAAGCATGGGTTTTGTCGTCTTGACAAGTCCCAGGTTACAGGACAAGAATTAGGGGGTTATTACAGGATAACAGCGATTGTTCTTAAACATTCAATGTGATGGTGGTGAGGTAGCGGTTTAAACCCTTACACCGGTCAGTTGGAATAAAACAGTGACTTCTCGTTCTTGACTTGAGGCTGTCAATTACATGTTCGTCAGAAGTCGGGTTGGGTTTGCATCATGGCGAAGGACACTGGTAACAGGGAAAGCTAATCCACACGCATAAATTAGTCCGGTGCACTAGAAGTAGTAGCACAATATGTACTACGCTTGAGTTTAAAGCGAGTGAACAAAAAAAAAAACCACAACAATCTCTTCGCTCTGTCTGTCTGTCTGTCTGTCTGTCTGTCTGTCTGTCTGTCTGTCTGTCTGTCTGTCTGTCTGTCTGTCTGTCTGTCTGTCTGTCTGTCTGTCATTCTCTCGCTCATCCACTACTTCTGCCTTCTTGTTTCTTATATCAATTTATACGATAAAGGTAAAAATAATCCCGTGGTAGATACCATTGATGGGGTGCGAAAAGTTAGACCCTCACACATTGTAGGTCATGGTATAATGGGGTGGCGTGAATATTTCCCTTACCTTCCGTTCCTTCGCAAACAATTCCGGAGAAATTCTGAAGCTGGCTGGACCGGAGACGTACTGCTAGAACAAGAATCTTCCCACTGTTGGGGCTCGAACCAAGATAAGTGTATTGTGAGGCAGCACACTAAACACTATGTCACCGAGGGTCTTGTTTATAATTTAAATGTTTTGCATATCCTTTACAGGACATCACTGTCAACATCAGCATCTTTCAGCTGACTTGATTTCTTGGCAAGATTACGCTCAGTAGTTTGCCATTTATATCTGAGCGACCGGCTCACATACCCCGTAAGTTACCGACTCGGAGAGAACCGCTTCCAATTCTCGCCCAACGTCACGTTACTTACGAGAGTATACGAGATTACGGAGAAAGTCGTATAACCTCTAGACAAGGGAGCCGGCTGTTTATAATATACGCTCTTAAAATCGTATAACACAGACAGACACACAGACAGATATTGACTGGCACCTGGCCGTCTAGATTGACGATAGTTTATACAATGGAAGTTATACCTCTCCAAAGAATAAAGCCTTGGCTTAATTTAGAGACAATGTGTTGCCCATGCAGCACGATCCCTCTCGGCCTGTCTAGTATACTCCAGCAGCAAGGTAACACCAATACATCTGGGAACAGAAAAGCTGCAGAGGCTACCGTATCAACAAAGCAATACTCTAACTGTCAACCTATATGAGCTTCGATTCTAGACCAGTTGCCGACTAAGACTTAGGGCCTGGTCTGCCCTGCCAAGACGTTTAGTCTCTAGGTTGCATTTCCTCGCACTAGAATAACGCTTGCACCCTCCAATTGCCCTCCTCCTCCTCCTCCTCCTCCTCCTCCACACACACACACACACACACACACACACACACACACACACACACACACACACACACACACACACGGAACCATGCATTCATGCATCCATCCAACTATCCATCCATCCATCCATCCATCCATTCGTCCGTGCGTGCGTGCGTGCGTGGTAAGCACATACATACACATACACATACAAGAAACATCGAAGTATTGAACACAAGGCACTCATATAAGCGGATTAATGTGTATGATGTCATGTGATGAGTGTGAAACTGCCCGCGACGACTCGCTTACGACAGCCAGGTCGACAGAGACATGAATAATGAGGTGATATTATCCTTTAGCGCACGCGGGAACTGCAAGGTAACTTGCTGACCTTCAACTTCCAGTTTAGGACATAAGAATATGAAGTCCGTTACAGTGTCTTCTGGGAGCCACAAAAGAGTAGTAGCTAGCACGCTTTCGTGCCAGTCGCGGGGTCATAAGTTCGACTATGAAACGGGAGATTTGTAGTTTTTCTTTGACTTGGGATCCCAGACTGAACCATCCTAAACTTGTTAACAGGAGTTTTTCCGAGAAGAAAAGGCGGCCAGCGTTATATTATCAGATAACCCACCGAGCTAAACATTGAACTAAACATATAGGTTGGCTACTTTCTCTATACGGATTTCTTTAAACCCCATCATTTATCGGCTATATGTGATTTACTACGTGATTATATGTTCAGAAATTTTGCCATTGTTTTGTGAAATGCGGACTCTTCATGCTGTCGAAGGCAACACAAAACGACTTGCTGTCAAATGGGTTGATTTCGAACCCTTTACTCGGTATGTCGGGGAATTGTGAAACTTCGTTTCTTTAACGCCTTAGCCACCGATCGACGAGGCCGAAAAGATGATAGCTCTCACTCTTAAGCTTCCGGTGCGTGATGGCTGGATAATCGGTTCAACCCCTACACCGGCAGTAAGCTGGACTTAAACGTTAACGTCTCACTCAGAAAGCAATGGCAAACTACTGAACGTACAATTGCTTAGAAAATCAACCTGATGTTGATTGCAACGTTCTGTAAAGGACATGCAACAAAACAAATTAATCCACAGGTCCCAACCTAAACATATGAGGCCAGCAAATTGTACCTAATGGGCCTCATGGCTTGGTAATGGGCCATCTAGTTGTTTTAATGGTATCTGTGCTCCTGAGATGATCTTGCAGTATGTCACAGGTAGCCCCATTGCCAACGCTGTAGTAATTGTGTGAAGTATGATGTTTTCACATTTACTAGCCCTCCGATTAAGGAGATGAGGCAAACAGGATCCCTTCTTCGTTGACGGTATTAAATATGTTCTTAAAGTTATCCGGTCCTCTAGAATGAATAACGTTATGAAAAACCGAAAACTATCAAGCTCTAAAATATCATAAATATGATAACAATAATTGTATGTACAAATATTGGAAGGAGACAAACAGTGGTCGTTGCTCATGTAAATAAGTGAGACATTGAAAAACAGAGTAACGACTGAACAGATCAACAGTAGACGAGACATGGGAAGATGAAGAGAAATGATGCTGGATGGACTGAGACACGGAGGTAAAAGCATCCATAGAATTGATCTAGAACGCCAAGGATCGAGATCTGTGGAGATACACGAACACTTACTCTAGTTGGCAGGGCACGTGATGATGTTGATGATGATGATGATAGTGATGATGATGATGATGATGATGATGGTGGTGATGATGATGATGATAATTATAATTCGCTGACTGAAAAGCTATGTGTGGCCTCCTGTTCTATATGCAGATGAATGCTGGATAGTGGGTGGATAAAATAGTGGGAGTTAGTTAGTTAGTTAGTTAGTTAGTTAGTTACTTAGTCGAGGTTCCAACTTCACGGCAACGGGTAGTCCCCATTATGCTCCGTTCCTGTGCTAGTGAATATCACACAAAATACTCCCCACTGCCCAATGTGAAAAGTGGAATCGGCAGGAGTCTCGGCAATCCAACAGCCCGCACAGGTACACTGTGCATAATGCCAGAATGCCAACAAAAAATTCATCCACATAAACCACAGTTCATCGTCGATGGACTCGGCAGTCACCAGAAAGACCTCATTGACCCGGGTTTTCTCACATGGCTCGGTCTTTTACCGTAGGACAACCCGACGAAAGTGTCGCATAAAGCACGAACTCCGCAGCTTTTGCGCCTTTTCCTGAAAAATGCACTCGTGAACCGAAAAGGCAAATCAGTTAATTCAGCAACAGCCGGTAGCCATTGTTCCGAACATGCAGGTCACTGTACAGGACAGATGTAAAAGCATTCCCCGCGAATTTCACAGCTCACAGTGTCGCCCACGCACTCACTCAGTAGCAGGGCGACGGAACCATGTACTACCAGTCCAACATGAGGAAAATGCGATTGCAAGCCGGAACTGCAAGCACAAACACGCCACAGGTCTTAAAGGTTCAACGCCTAACCGCCATGTTGACGATCGGAAGTTCAATAGTGAGAGACATGTGGCTAGTGAAATTGTGGTGTTTCAGAAGATTTCTGAGAATGCAATGGGTCAAAATGAAAACCACACAGTTACGTACAACTATTAAGTCACTGTCGTTAAGCCGCCTGCCTCGAGCTTCGAAGGTCGCGGCTTCGTCTCCGGACTCTGTAATTCGGTTCACGAATGAAGTTTTCTTGAAGACTCCTGGGAGTCATGGCAGGAGTTCGTGTTCTGTGTGATACCGAATGACGCACTACGGAAAGAGACTTCATATGGGATAACATCAGTAACATTAGATATGTGGATGATACAGTATTGACTGCAGACAATAAGCAGGATCAGCAACACTTAGTAGATATGGTTATTGTACACATTGAACAACTGGGGTTGGAATGAAATTGTAATAAGACAGAGATTTTATTCGTGACTAGGAAGAAAGACATATCACAATGTTACGTAAGAGTAAATGGTAATACTCTTAAACAGGTGTATTGGGACGCAGAGGTGTTTCCAAGGCACCAGGGCAGGGTTATATACTGGCTTAGACATATTGACGCGTCCTCGTCGAGCGTCCTGGGCAACAGTCCCTTCGGGGTCCTGGCTAAAGTCAGTAGGATCGCCGATTCCTCCGAAGTCGGAGAGTGTCTGCCTGTATGGCGAAGAACAACCAGTCTGCATACCAATAAGCCAGACATGGGACAACGGATACTCACGCAAACCTCAGGTCCTGTATGACATCACACTGATGCTGGGCAACAGGATGCCTTCATCCGACATACAGGACTTCGCGTTGGAGTTCAAGCCAACGAACACAAGCAAGCAACAGGTGTATTGGTACAGCTATCTCGGAACAGTTATAAAGTCTGATGGGAGGTGCCCTGAAGAGACTAGAACAAGAATAGCTATGGCGAAGGTAGCTTTTGCCAAATGGAAGACATACTAACAAGTAAAAAGATGCCAAGTGCAAGGAGAAAAATAGTGTTAAAGTGCTACATAGAACCTATATTTTTGTATAGATGTGAAACGTGAAAAATGAGCAGACAAGCTGAAAAACATCTAATGACATTGGAAATGTAGTTTGTGACGAAAATGCAAAGAATACCGCGGACAGACAGAAAAACCAATGACCAAGTCCTAAAAAACCCTACAATATTGTAAACTGATTAGAGAAATTAGACGTAGACAGTCACAATTGTTCGGTACGTCATGAAACGAAATAAACCAGAGAGCTGGTGACAAATGGCAAGATTGAGGGGAAAAGAAAAAGGGGAAGGCAAATAAGTAAATATTTGGATTGCTTGACCACATGGGATGGTCCAGACAAGAACACAGAGCTGATTCCCGACTCAGGTGATCGTGTAAGATGGCGAAACATGACCGCCCACGCTTATCGTCATGGCACATGATGATGATATGGAGTAAAACCCGGTGGAATGAAGTCGATCATCTGACCTTAAAAAATTATCTTTTTCATCAAAACCATAAAGAAAAGACAAACGAGCTTGATCGGGTTGCATAAAAGAAAGTGGACTTCTTATGGATAATTCTGCTCAAGAGACACAGAGAACGGCTGATGATATGCGTGGAAACCTTCAACATCTGGATAACATATATTAATATTAGCAACATATGTTGTCAGGGCCCATTGGGACCATGAGAGCTGTGTGAAAGAACAGATACATCACCATTGGCTGGAGGGAATGGTAGGGCAGGGAGTGACCAGGGGATCTGGCCCATACTAAGTAATCCCAGAAAAGGCCAGATACATAATTAGACTGCAACTGGTACGATTAGTATTGGTATTCTTCACTGGCTGTTGACGTTCGAGACGAAGAGCGTTCGGGACAGCCCTGAGTCCATTCATGTCCGTTCTTAACTCAACTGATATTGTGAACAACTCCAATAGATACAAACCCTTTTCAGCTCTGTCTTCTATAGAATTCACATCATCATCATCATCAAGTGCCGTGCCGGCTGGCGTAGGCGTTCATGGCTCTCCACAGATCTCGGTCTTTGGTGTTCTGAATCAACTCTGCTGATGATATTCCTCCATGCCACCGTCTCAGTCCGTCCAGCATCATTTCTCTTGGTCTGCCTCTGCCTCTCTTCCCCTCGATCTTTCCAGTTGTCACGATGTTCTCCAATGCCTCTCTTCTCATCACATGACCAAAGAAAGATGTTTGTCTCTTTCTTAATTGTTGTATGTAGTATTCTAGTTTCATTAGCCTCTTTCAGGCAATCGTTGTTAGTTACTCTGGCAGTCCAAGGAATTCGCAACATTCGTCTTAAAAACCACATCTCTGTTGCTTCTAAGTTCTTCCTAATTTGTTCATTTACATTCCAAGATTCGCTGCCATACAGCAAAACCGGTTCTATATAGCATTTTAGTACTCTCTTTCTTACATTCATTGATAGCGACTTATTGCATAAGATACTCTTCATTTTCTGAAATGCTGTCTTTGCCTGCCCTATTCTGCTCTTAATCTCTGTTGTACATCTTCCATCTGATGTTATAAGTGCCCCTAGGTATTTAAAATTATTCACTTGGTTGAGAATTTCCCCTTCTATTTCTATGTCACATTTTGGCGTCCCCATTTTCTTTGATATCACCATTGTTACTGTTTTCTTGATATTCAAGGACAGTCCTTTCTGTGCACTCTCTGTTACTACACTGTCCAACAATTGTTGTAGGTCTGTTGCATTATCCGCTACCAATACTGTGTCATCTGCATAGCGTATATTGTTTATATTATATCCTCCGATTAGTATTCCTGGCTTCTCTTTGATCCCTCTCATTATTACTTCGCTATACAGGGAGAAGAGATCGGGTGACAAGACACTCCCAGGTCGTACTCCTAGCTTTATCTGTTCGTAACTACCCTATTTATTTCCCATTTTAATTGCTGCTACTTGGTTCCAGTAAATATTCTTTATTATTCTTAAATCTTTCCCATCAATGTTGATATCTTCCAACATTTTAATCAGCTCATCATGTTTTACTTTATCAAATGCCTTAGTATAATCTATGAAGCATAAATATATGTCTCTTTGTTTCTCTATTGATCTTTCTATTAGTGTTCGTAATATATATATTGCATTGTTTGTACCCTTTCGTTCCATAAAACCATACTGTTCTTCACTAATTTCCATTTTTATTTTATTTCTTGTTCTTCTCATTATAATTCTGAGTAGAAGCTTAGTGACATGGTTTATGAGGTTAATTGTACGGAAATCTTCACAATCAATTGCTCCTGGTCTTTTTGGTATAGCTATAAATACAGATTTCAGCATATCACTGGGTAAATATCCACTACTGTAAATATCATTCAACATTTTGGTTAATATATCTACTCCAAATTCTCCCAACACTTCTAATTCTTCTATTGTGATTTCATCTGGCCCAGCTGTTTTTCCTTTCTTCATATGTTTCATAGCATCAGCGACTTCTTCTTTTAGAATAGGTGGGCCTTCTAAGTTACTTTCTTCTGTTAATTCTTCCCTTTCTCCATTATATAATTCTCTTATATACTCATTCCACCTCTTCATTATAGCACCTTCCTCCAATAAAGTCTGTCCTGTTTTTGATTTCAAACACCCTGTATTTATTCTTATTGTTCTTCCTGTGAGCTCGCTGATTTGTCTGTACATACTTTTTTGATCTTTAATGGAATTTAATTCAATTTTTCTGCATTGCTCATTTAACCAACTTTCTTTTGCCTTCACACATTTATCTCTTATTTCTTTATTTATCTTAGCATACTCTTGTTTGTCATTTTTATTCTGTTTCCTTTTGTCCATCAACCTTAAGATTTCTTCATTCATCCATTTTTTCTTAGCTTTTTGGCTTCTCTCCGGTAATATTTCTTTGCTAGTTTGACGAATGGAGTCCCTTAACATTTCCCATTGTTCATCTACACTCTGTATTTTAGCTATTGCATTGTACCTAT
This sequence comes from Cepaea hortensis, assembly GCA_963921405.1. Taxonomy (NCBI): domain Eukaryota; kingdom Metazoa; phylum Mollusca; class Gastropoda; order Stylommatophora; family Helicidae; genus Cepaea; species Cepaea hortensis. The sequence continues at coordinate 152,469,989 of OY992878.1, read as the reverse complement.
TTTTCACAGTCACTCTGTATTGTTCTTGAATTTCTTTATCTACTTTCAGAACCTCTTTATTAAGTCTCAAGTTTTTAACCATTTTTTCCCCTCTCTTTAATCTTACTTTTATTTGTCCACATAGTGGTACATGATCACTGTTACCGTCAGCACCAGGCATTGTCTTTACATTAATTAATGCATTTCTAAATCTTTTATTAATAAGTATGTAGTCAATTTGGTTGCGTATTTTCATATCAGGGCTTTTCCATGTGTATAGTCGTCTTTTATGGTGTTTAAACCATGTGTTTCCAATTATCATATCATTAATATTTGCCCATTCTATTAGTTTCTCTCCTCTTTCATTTCTTGTACCTAAACCGTAATTCCCCACTATATCCTCTATTTTTCCCTTTCCTACTTTTGCATTAAAATCCCCCAGTATTATTTTTATTTCTTGTGATCCAATTTGGGCTATTGCCATTTCAACTTCATCGTAAAAGTTTTGTATATCTTCATCACTACTGTTTGTTGTTGGTGCATATACTTGTATAATATTTATATCTGTCAACAACTTAACTGACAGGTCTCATTGGGTACTTCTCACACACCCATACAAGACAACTTGCAAGTCGTGTGGGAGGCAAAATGTATGGTTCATTTTATTGCCGTTGGCTCGCTTACAAGCGGTAAACAGTCGCTAATGCAATACACAATATACAGCCACAGAATTATCTAACACAAACTGCTAACCCTATGCTAGTTCTATCTATTAGTGAACACAAAACTCCTAACGCTATTCTAAACGATGTGAACGCCTCAAGTCCAGTCTCCCGTCCCCCTAACCTCTCTCCCGTGGTTACACACCACGCGGGGTGACCTTCACCTTCGTGCGTGTTACCTCACATCGCACTCTGCTGGCAAACGTGGCCTGTTGAGTGTCTACTCAACTGTGCTATGGCTTCACGAGGTGTGGTACTATCGAGTCTTTGACACACACCCACCCCTCTTGTGTTGCGTCATCAACTTTCACTCATTGGTTGTGACGCAAGAGGTTCCTAAACAAAAAATTAGTGTCTCTAATTTTTGTCAAAGACTCTAGATAACCTGGCTTTGGGCATTCCAATGAACTATTAATAACTATTGTCACAATGTAGCAAAGCCTTATTTGGCTACTGGCAATCGCCACAAACTTGACTGGTTGGCGTGAGCCCCTTCTCACATGCTATATTATATTTATCAGAGGTATGTCTGAACCGGACCGTTGTCTTATAAGACCTGCCCTCACATAGTAAATTAACTTACTACCCATACAAAGTTGACTTTCTTAGGGTCAACACATGAATTATTTCATGTCCCCCATATAATATTTAACAACCATTCTACAAGAGTGTGTGCGATAGGCTTTACCTCCTTCGCTTCCGCGCGTAAGACTTTATTTCACTGTTAATTTAGTTCTTCGTTGTCCATTATGTCCCCTGGCCCCATAGTTATCTGTCTTTGATCTACAAATAGTGTATGCAATTTATATGTTTGTTTTTCTGTTTGTTTGTGTGTTTGGATGTAATAAATCTACTAATCTAATTTCTATCCTCTATTTATAAATTCTATGTGTATGTATGTTAGTTTTTTGAGTGTCATAATTTGGTTCAATGTGGCCACAAACAGGTGTATAACACTAATTCGTGACTACATTCACTTGTTATGAAACCCAAAATACTGTAATCTAAGTTCTAAACTATATTACAGACAACACATTCACACTAACACAATTTCACTAACGAAAACTTTACATTCTAACATACCATTCTAATTCTATAACTAAGTATTTAATGTGTTACCTAAATTTATTAAATTTGTTATGTTAATTATATGATATGATTATATTACTTCTTATTTTTTTCTAATCTAAGTGATGTAATCTAACTATTTAAATGCAATTGTTGTGATGTGAGTTATGTACCTTAATTAAATGGATTATGTGACCACAATTTATGTACTTTTCTAAATACTATGCTAAATAATGTTTTTAAATGCACAAAGGAATTATATGAGTGATGTTCTTAATCTAACTGGTGTAAATGCTGTATGTTACCTTATCTACTCTTTTTAATCTATTATGATGTCAAATGATGATACTAATAAATGGTAATATTTGAAAGATGGTATGGTTTCATTAAGATGGAATAAACTAACTACAATGAAACTAAGTGAAATATAACAATCTAAATGGTACTATTCATATCATAAATTTAATTTAACTTGTAATAAACTATTCTTATGTCTAAACTAATATTCTAATCTAATTTTAATGGGTTAATTACTGTACTAACTACATTATTAAAATAAATGAGAACTGTTATAGTTCCTAACCTACATCTAATTTATCACTATTTTAAAATATTATATTACATATCACAATAAGTTTATATATATAGTATTTGGTTTACACAGGTTAGTAGTTGCCTTCATGTATGTGCAATGGTTGTATAGGCATAATATAACCACACACCCTGCCTGGGTATCTGAAATACATTACACAGTCATCTTAATGTTCTCTCGGTAGTGCACGTGTAGAGTTCGCTGGTGTTGTAGCTCTGTCTTTTCGTGTCTGTAATTAAGCACTGTTCTGACACTGTTTTCTGCGGTTCATATATATGATACACCGGAATGGAGCTTAGTTGGAAATGAGCTGTCCTAGTTCACACGGTGGTATCTAAGTATAGCAGCACAGTTCTTAATCTGATGTCCACGGACACATGATAGTTCAGTGTTTTGGTACATGACTACACCAACAATGTGGATATGTATGTAAGCTATTTTACATCTTATATTATCAGATACCCATGTACCAACCATCACTCTACATTTACTGTTGGATTTCAGGTATTTTTACCCCAGATGGTAAAACTAGTGACCACCTGAATATCCGGTCATTTTGATGCACACCACTATGTATGACCGTGATCAGGGAGTTGTCGGTCTGGACAATGCAGTGAACATCCGTCAGAACTCGATGGAGCCTTCTCACCGTATAGATGAAGCCTAGGGCTGCAACTGTGATATGGATTCTTTGGACTCAGCATGTGTGATCTTACTGCTCACGCAGCAAAGCGGATGGAAGATGCCCTCAAAAAAAAAAATTGGCCTAGTACTGCAGTGATGGAGATTCTGCTGGCATATGACCTAAGATAATAAATGAGCCTAGGATTAGGCAAGCGGAGGGATTGGAATATTTACAAAAAAGGATCTTCAATTTTGACAATGCAGGAATTAATAATGCATCTTTCACATTTCATTTCCAGAAGATTTTAAGACATTGGAAAATATATTTGTAATTTCTGAGTAATTTACTAATCCCAAAAGGTTTCTGACCTGTTTCTTTCTGTTAGACATGGTCAGATTCATAATTTTGGTACTACTTTTCAGGTCAGTCTACAGTTGGACTTGAGAAATGACATGACCCAAAAATGAATTTATTTTAGGCATAATTTGACTTTGCTGGTTTGACAGTGAGACCGAAGCGTCGCACTCTGTCAAAGGCATGTCTCAGTTTCAGTAGGTGTATTGTCCAGTCATCAGTATTCTGATTTATTCATGTGTATTCTATAAGTTCACTACATGTATGCCCCTCGTCGGATTTGCCAGTCTCACTAACTAGTGTAGTTGCGTTGTGTATGTCTGTTGTCTGATCACTTGGTGTTGGTGCAATCTGTTCGTCTGTCACTACCTCTGTCTCTTGTCTTGAAAAGTGAGGTTTCCGCATGTTGACATGGAATATCTCTAAGTGTCTGTTTATCGATATTTCATAGTCAACATGTACCATGGTTATGTGCCACTTTGAATGGTCCTTGCCATTTCGTTTGTATGGAAGTAGCCTAAATCTGTATTGATCAAGTTCCAGATTACTTGTTTTCGCACATTTGTTTGTGTGCTTGTAGTAGAACTGACCCTTCCTCTATCAAATGGCTTGGGTGCCAGTGTAGAGGGTTGTATTTCAGCTGTAGGATGTTTACCCTTCAACTTTTGTATCAATTGATGACAGCCATTACCAGCAAATAGATTATGACAAAATAATTTTATGTTATTGAAAAAACTTGGCCTGGCATTGCTGTATGCACGATGACCTGCACATGGTGTTTTGTGTGCATTGTTTAGCACACCTAACTGATGTTGTTCAAGTAACACCTGTTCATGGTTACTAGTAATATGACATGTAGTTGAAATGCCATTATTACGTCTAACGAACCAAGATGCATTCTTGGTCATTTTGGCTTTGCCTTTTGACAATTTTAAGTATGGAGACACATTAAAATCAGATTTCTGCTGGTGTATAAGTTTTTGTGTGTTTTTGTCATCTGTGCTGGTTGGAAAAAGCATTAGTAGTGTCTCATTTTGCAATGGGTCATGATGTTTTGAAGTGTCAACTCTGGTTGTTGCCTTAGCTGCATTTAATTTCTCCCATGCAACTATTTCTTCACTAGTACATTGTTTCAGTTGAGGTAAGCACCCCAAAATTAAATCTGTACAAGGGTTGTTAAGTATTGCACAAGTAAAGGTACCGGAAAGAAAAGGAGAATCAATACGGGCTTTTGCCAAAGGGTAAATTTCAACGTTACCCGAAAAGGTTCGGCATTTCACAGTGTCACCTGTGTAATCACCCGGACTCACTAGTTCTTTTCGAAGACCAATAAGGGTGCTGCCGCTATCCAGCAAACATTGGCATGGTACATCATTGACCATTGCATTGTGGAACACTAACTTGCCTCTGGAGGCTAATGCTGCATTCACACTCTCAGATGAGCATGGTACTGTATGTCCACATTCCAGTATTCCGTCTGCATGGAATTGGTGACATCGTTCACAGCTGTCAAAGCTTAACATATCGCTAGCAGCACACACATCCTCTGCTTGGTTAGTTGGTAAGTCACTTTCAATCTCACACTCATTCTCACTACCACTATCTGAAGAGGTGTCAATCAACATAGCGTTGTTAGCTTTCAAACGTTGGCGGCCAAGGCACTTATTAGAATAATGGCCATAAGAGGAACAAAAAAAACATTTGATTGCACGCCTGTATGCAGACCGTTTGCTTTGCTGCTTCTTGATCACATTTTCAAGATGCGCCGGATAATTCGGCGATTTGTCGCACATAGCATAAGTGTCGTGCATTAGTTGACAGTACATGCATATGGAAACTTTTCTGTCTTTCTTATCATACTTCTGAAAAGGTTTTCTGTTACCCTGATAGTTTTTTGATTGTTCTTTGACAAAGGAAACTATCTCAGAGTCACTTGAGGTCTTAAAAATCTCTCTGTTAGAAGAAAAATATGCTGAGCCTTTTTTTTTGAACTGCTCGATGTTTTCAATGTCTGACTGCTGCAAAAACTTAGCAAAAGGAGAAGGTATAGTAGATATACACTTGTCCATAGCTATTAGGTTTTTTAATCTATCAAAGTCTTTTCCTATGTTAGCTGCTTTAAGCCACCTGTTTAGTACACTCTGCACATTTGAAAAATAATCTATAAAAGTTTCACTAGGTTTAGGTTTTAAATTTGAGAACTGAACCTGATACCCAGGGGCATCAAGTAAAAAGTGCTGCATAATCCTATCATGGATGTATTGATAGCTAGATCTAAGTTCAATAGGAATAGACTCTATTACTTTAAGGGGCTCACCACTTAGATTCTTCATGTAAATCGGAGCCCACATATCTAAAGGAACTTGGTGATATTTAAATTGATACTCTACATTCTCTGTCCAGGCAGATATGGAGTCCTCTTTACAATATGGTTTGATAATATTTTTGTATTTGTTGAACTTATTTTCCTCTTGTTGACTTCTTAGTTTAGTGGCAGAGATCTCTGCGTGTGAGTCTACATCCATGCTTTTCATCTTTAATTGTGTCTCTGATTCTACCTGAATTTGTTTTTCTTTAACTCTTGCCATTTCATCTATCTCTTTTTGCTTTAGATCTAATTCCTTTTGTTTTAATTCTTTCTCTTGATCTAATTGTTTTTGTTTCATCTCCTTATCATGTTCTCTTTCTCGTGCGCGTTCGTCCCTCTCCGCATTCTCTTTTCGTGTTTGTTCCTCTTTTGTTTCTTTAAATTTCTGATCAGCATATTGTTGTAGTTCTTTTCCTGTTAATTCCAGTTCTTTGCCTGCTTTTATGAAATCTGATAAAGTTGCCATCTTACTTTAGTACTTGGCTAACAGTGATAGGCAATGATGACTTTAATCAGTTATTTATCTTTGATATGTTATGTTTGTTCTTATCTGATCACTATCAGTTGTGCTTTCTGTTTATACCCTGCCCAGATTTATCTTGCAGAAAAACAGAGTATACAAATATGTCAACGCGTTACAAGCTGAACAAGAGATGCACTATTAATCAAATTGCATGACAAAATATATAAGTGTACTCAGCTTAATGTGGGAACGAAGCTCCTTTGACACAGGTCACCTTGTTTGGTACACTGGGGTGGCGACACGTTTCGTACGTAGCACACGGTATTTGGCCCACAGGTGTATGTGCACAGCTGTTGTTTGCCCTCTGATATATAGGGCAGCAGTAAACACGCCCACTAAACGATATGATTTACTCGACAACTAAGGACAATGACTTAGACAATGACAGACTTACGAACACCTAGAATATGTATTAATTAATTTTAATGTCAATGTCCTGTCTTTGTTTTAAACAATAATTGCCTTTCGTTACTAACCTAGTTAATTTCTGTAAACGTTGTGCAGCTAAGTATCAGATGCTTAGCCCGAAAATAGTTCCATCGTGACGATAAGCAAAGAGAAAATAGACCCAAAAATGAATAAATGCTTGTAAAGAAATCAAAATAACATAATAATGTGTCAATAAATAAATATATTCATTTAGTAACTTAAATAAGTAAATAATAAACAATATACAGCACAGATTCAGGCGGGCCGTCGCCAAGCGATCTTGTAAACACTCGACTGCTTTATGCTAATGACGCAGAACAACTGTCTGTCAATCACTCTACGTCATCGCGCAGCGCTATTTTTAGATCTCAAAAATCAATATTGTCGGCTGCCTGTGTATTCCTGCGCCGTGAATCATGTTTGGTGCTTATTCAAGAATAAATTGGTAAATATATGAATAAATATAAGAAAATAAGAATATTAATACTTACAGCTTCGAAGAATACCTGATTTCATTCAATAAATATATCATAAACACGATTAAACACTATTTTGTCACGATAGGCATATTTCTAGCTCGCAAATTCTCCTGTCTGCACAAATTATCGTTACTACAAAAATTAATCCCTAGTCTGGAGCCCGTGGATGAGTGGATTAGCTTGAACTTTTCGTTCAAGCTTCACTTCTTGACACCACAATTACCCTTTTACTGTGGGTATTAGCTTGGCGCTTTCGTCCAAGCACCACTTTCTGACACCACAATTACCCTGGCCTGTCAACAACTTAACTGACAGGTCTCATTGGGTACTTCTCACACACCCATACAAGACAACTTGCAAGTCGTGTGGGAGGCAAAATGTATGGTTCATTTTATTGCCGTTGGCTCGCTTACAAGCGGTAAACAGTCGCTAATGCAATACACAATATACACCCACAGAATTATCTAACACAAACTGCTAACCCTATGCTAGTTCTATCTATTAGTGAACACAAAACTCCTAACGCTATTCTAAACGATGTGAACGCCTCAAGTCCAGTCTCCCGTCCCCCTAACCTCTCTCCCGTGGTTACACACCACGCGGGGTGACCTTCACCTTCGTGCGTGTTACCTCACATCGCACTCTGCTGGCAAACGTGGCCTGTTGAGTGTCTACTCAACTGTGCTATGGCTTCACGAGGTGTGGTACTATCGAGTCTTTGACAATATCTATTGGTTTGCCTTTGATTTTGACCATTATAACTCTATCTGAAATGCACCAGTATCCAGTCATAGATTTGGCTGTATTTTCATCAAATATTATTCCTACACCTTTTTCGTGTGTGTCCCCTCCAGAATAAATTATTGTGTGTTTGTCGGTTATAATTTTGCCAGATCCCTTCCATCTCATCTCACTTATGCCTAGTATATTCATTTTCATGTTTTCCATTTCTCTTAGAACATTGTTTAACTTTCCTAGCTCATTTAATGTCCTAACATTCCACGTTCCTACTCTAAATTTATTTAGTTTAGTTATTGTTTTAGTTTTGCCATCAGTAGCTGGATGACGGTCTGGTGTCACCTGTGGCTCATGACTGTCCCTACCGGACGAGGATGTCCTAAGACAGCCATTAACGTCGTTCACTATTTCTGAAATGTGTGTCGCCATGAAATCTTGGGAAGATAATGTGGTGGTTTCCCCTTGCCTTCCACATTCACACGGTGGTCTTTTAACTCTGCCTTTGACAGCCATTTCCGACTGTCAGGACAAGTGAGTGTCCTGCTCTGCTCAGCTGCAGAGTTGTCCACTTATTCCGGTGGATACTCGGTCCCCAGAGCCGTGTTAGCCACACCGTGGTGTGTTTCAATCCTCTACCGCGGGGAGGTGCAGTTGGGATTTTCCCTTCCTAAAGTTATGGTCTATGACCAAAACTCTCCAGTACTTTTTAGAGGACGAATTCACATACAACCATTATAAAAATATTCACATCATAAACCAACGTCCGACATGATGGAGTTGTATTTACAACGTAATTTGAGTTGTGCAGTATTTATATTATATAAAAATTTACAATCATTTGACCGCTACTGCTTGTTTCCTTTCTTTGTTTATGCATGTAATTTTTCTGTTTGTTTATGAATACCTCAAATTCTTCCACTCGCTGAAGATGAAACCTGGGATTTCTGCAGTATGTTTATTATGACAATGCTGTTTCATCGGCAGTTTTATGGTGTCTCAGGTGTATGTTTTTGCCGAGTCATCCATTATATTTTTATCTTTCAACTGTCCGTGAAAAGAAAATAAATATGATTTCTGCATATTTATGTCTGCGGTATATTTTTGTGGGCGTGTAGAGTGCTAACTGTGCTTCCTTGTCTGTGTGTTTCTGAGGCTTGTATTGACATGATTGAAATATTCGTTAAATGCATGTTGTATGCTGTTATTTTGTTTAAACTATCTGTCTGTCTGTATTGTGGTTGTCAATATGTTTGTCTATCATTGGATTCGTCTGCTTGCCATTTTAATTCCTCGTTCGTCTGTTTGCATGTCGGATGGTCGGTCTGCGGCCTTTTGATCGATCGATTTGTCGTATTTCCGTCGGTCCATCAGTCCACTCGATTCCGCAGTCTCTCCGACCACCAGGCTGGTTGTCAGACTGTCTGTAAGTTTATCTTTCTGTCTGTCATCTCTCTGTCTGACTATTAGTCTGTCTGTCTGACTGTTGGATGGTTGTTCGGTCAGTTAGCCATCCGTGGTGGTGTCCATCGATCCCTGTCTGTCTGTCTGTCTGTCTGCCTGTCTGTCTGTCTGTCTGTCTGTCTGTCTGTCTGTCTGTCTGCCTGCCTGCCTGTCTGTCTGTCTGTCTGTCTGTCTGTCCACATTTGATGCATAAATACGCATAGTTTGTTACATAAACAAGAACAATAAGAAATACTCAAATTAATACAGAAATGCAATATTCCGAAGAGGATAAAAACGAACAACTTTTTTCTTAGATTTTCACAACAGGGAAAAACATATTAATGTAATAAGTTTTACGAATATCTTGAAATCATCTTGTCATATGCATGAATTCAATCACTCCATTCTCGCGTAAGAAAAACCACGCGTATAAACATTGTATTTGCTACACCTTTTGTACTATATTGTCTGTCTCCCGCCCATAGAGAGACATGCGGATAAGTACAGATGATGCAAATTAATTCGTCAGTTTTTCTAAGCCAGCTCTGGCATGTACTGGGTGTTTGTAAATTCTCACTACACTTTGTTTGGAGAACAAATTTGAAGAATAAAGTACGTGATGTCATCAAAAATTGTGCTCCACTGCCCATCGTGAAGCAATACGCAGCGAATGGCTGTCGTCTGCTGGAGTTATTCTTTGCACTCAAAACACAATGGTGTTATCAACGGAAAAAAAGCATTGTTTCCCCCCCTTCAAATTTGTTCTACATTCGAAGCGTAGTGAGACATTATAAACACCGGGTATAAGTATCTTATGGATCTGTTTGTCTGATTAATTATTTGTTCTATTTTATTGCAGCCAGAATCATTTTGGGGAGCCAGAGTAGAGTAGTGGCTAGACTCTCTCCTTATGGTCGAGTGGTCACGAGTTCCATTCACATCGGGGAGGATGTCAAGTTTGAAAAATTGACCAGGGCTCCTGTTTGAAGAAAAATATGCAGACCCTTTCTTTTCAAACTGTTCTATGGTTTCAATGTCTGACTGCTGCAAAAATTTAGCAAAAGAGGATGGTATCGTGGATATTACTTTATCCATAGTTATTAAATTTTTCAATCTATCAAAGTCTTTTCCTATGTTAGCCGCTTTAAGCCACCTATTTAGTACACTTTGAACATTTGAGACGTAGTCAATGAAAGTCTCCGTAGGTTTAGGTTTTAAATTTGAGAACTGAACCTGATACCCAGGGGCATCAAGTAAAAAGTGTTGCATAATCCTATCACGGATGTATTGGTAGTCAGATCTAAGATCGGTTGGTATAGATTCTATCACTTTAAGGGACTCACCACTCAGGTTCTTCATATAAATCATAGCCCACATCTTAAAGGAACTTGGTGATATTTAAACTGATACTCGACATTTTCTGTCCAAGCAGATATTGAATCGTCTTTACAATATGGTTTGATAATATTCTTGTATTTGTTGAATTTATTTTCTTCTTGTTGACTTTTAAGTTTAGTGGCAGAGATCTCTGCGTGTGAGTCTACATCCATCTCTTTCATCTTTAACTGTGTCTCTGATTCTACTTGTATTTGTTTTTCCTTAACTCTTGCCATTTCATCTATCTCTTTTTGCTTTAGTTCTCTTTCTTGATCTAATGTCTTTTGTTTTAGTTCTTTCTCCTGTTCTAATTGCTTTTGCTTTAATTCTAGTTCTTTCTGTTTAATTTCTATTTCTTTCTGTTTATTTATCTCAGCTAGTTGTATCTGGTGTTGTCTTTCCTGTGCGCGTTCATCTCTCTCTGCATCCTTTGCTTCTTTAAATTTTTGATCCGCATATTGTTCTAGCTCTTTACCTGTGTATTGCAATTCTTTGCCTGCTTTAATGAAGTCAGCTAGAGTAGCCATGATGTTAGGTAAATAGCTAGTGTTGACCTACACTGAACTTTTTATTTACTTATTTTTCTTTGATATGTTATGTTTTTTTAAATATCTGAGCACTACAAATTGTACTCTTTGTTTACAATCTGGAAAATTGTATTCTCCAAAAAATTAGAGCACAAAGTCTGTTCATACAATACACGCTGAAAAAGAGATGCACTATTAATCACAATGCATGCCAAAAACGTAGGTTTTACTCATCTTAATGTTCCCGAGAACAAGGAACAACACGACAGCAACACCGGTCCCGTTGTTTGGCACCCCGGGATACACACGAGTTTTCTACTCAGGTCAACTTGTTTGGCACATCGGCATACACTCACGTTATCTCTCAGCTGTTGTTCACCCTGGTTTACAGAGCAGCAACAATTAACAACTCGTAAACGAAGAATAGATTTTTGACAAATTGGTACAATGACACTGACATGCCCACGAACAAACAGAATATCGATTAATTAATATTTAATGTCAATGTCCTGTCTTCGTTCTACAGTAATATGTCTTTCGTTACTAACCTAGTTTAATCTATGGAAGTATGGTGCAGACAAAATCTAATTTGCATAGCCGAAAGTAGTGCCATCGTGACGGTAAACAAATAGAAAAGTATGAAAAAAATTCAATAACTGCTTTTAAATAAATATAAATATAATAATAATGTGTAAATAAATAAATATATTCATTCTCTAACTTAAATAAACAAATAATAGTTAATATATCGTAAAGATTCAGGCAGGCAGCAGCTTCGCAGTTCGTAAACACTGAAATGCTGATTCCAAGTGGCGAGGCCCAACTGTTTGTCAATCGTGCCACGTCACAGGCGCAGCGCTATTTTTAGCTTGCAAAAATCAATACTGTCGCTGACCTCTGTATTGCTCCGCCATGAATCATTTTTGACAATTATTCAAAAACAAATAAATAATTACATAAATAAATGAAAGAAGAACATAATATGAATACTTACAACTTTGAAAAACACATTATTTAAATATATAACATTCTAATAAGCACAAATAAACATTATTTCATCACGATAGGCACACTTCTGCCGGCAACTCGATCTAGTCTGCACACGTCATCGTCACTGACACAAATTAAACATTTAATCTTGTAAAATCCTATCCGTAAACCTAGTCTAGAGCCGTGGGTAAGTGTTATAGCTTGAACTCAGGTTCAAGCCGCACTTCTGACACCACATTTAATCCTATTGCCTGTCAACAACTCATGTTTCAGGCATCATCGGATTACTTCTCCCACACCATACAAGAAACTTGCAAGTCGTGTGCGAGGAATGAAATGGTACATTTTATTGCCGTTGGCTCTTTACAATTGCAAAACAGTCGCTATCTAATCACACATAAAGTCACAATATTCTCTATCACTAGTTTTCCTAAACCCTATAGCTAATCTCTATCTACTAGGCTATACGAAAACTATCTTCTATTCTACACGATGTGAACACTACAAGGTCAGTCCCCAGTCTGACTTCCTTCACTCGCGTCGCTACACGCCACGCGGAAGGACCTTCATGCGTCCTTCGGCTCTTTGCGTGCTAGGTCAGTTAGCACGCTTCTATTAGCTGTCTTTGGTTGAATGCTAATCGTTGCTATCACGCAGGCGTGATTCTGTCGTGACCAGTAGTGCTAACTATCTGGTCAACGCCTCCATGTGAGGACTAGTTAATAGTCCCCCTTTTCTATCATCTATCCTGCCCTGATCCCGGGCCCTGTGTTCCCTCTACTCTATCCGAGGTTGACCCCACGTCCCGGTGGTGTTCTATCATGAGGCAGGCTTCCTGCCTCCTGTTTCAGTCTTTGACAGGGATACATTTTGGGAATAACATCGACTGATATTTTATTGACCACATCAACCACCAAGTGCCAATTTAAAAAAGTTTTTTTTTATATATCCTTTACAGGACATCGCAGTCAACAACATCATTATTTGCTGTTGTGATCTCTTGGCAAGTTTACTTTAAGTAGTTTGCCTTTACTTTCTGAATGACCGGCGCCCATACCATTTCGTAAAAAAACAAAACAATGCGAGACGGTTTGCTGCCACTTCGTCTGCAGCTGTGAACTGCGTCTGTAACTTCGTCGCCATGGAGACGGCCAAATGCCCATTTGTCTATACAACTTGGGACTAGCACCAAATTCCCCCATTCCCATTACTGCATGTGTAAGGGACCTTTATTTTATTTTATTTTGTAAAGTCCCGACTAGTTTCTTGCTATGGGTCTGTAATTTTTCTTTTGTTTGTTTTGGCGCTGGCTTGGAACTAATGCCTAGTCCTTACACGCCACTTCTAGTAGCACTGGACTGAATTTTGCGTGTGGAATAGCTTGCCTTGTTACCAGTGTCCCTCGCCATCAAGCGAACTCAGTCCGACTTGAGAGGTACTTGTAATTTACATCGCCAAGTCAAGGACCAGAAGTCAATATTTTAGTCCAACTGTCCGGTGTAGAGTTGAACCCGCTACCTCGGCATCAGCACACCGGATGTTTAAAAACGAGAGCTCTTATCCATTCATTCATGCTGACCCGCGGTCTGTGATTTGATGGCGCATCACATTTTGTAGCCCTGAATGCGCGGAGGAATATGTGGTCAATATTTCCCACACTTTTGCAGGCGATGATCCCAAACGTCGAATCCGCATCCGATCTTGCTCATGAATTTATCGGGGCAGTTCGCTACCAACTTCGCTAGCGGGCCAGCTACATGCTTACATGCAGAAACACTATAATTTATTATTCAGAATTAGGAGGAAATGTCCTAAGGGCCATAACACCAAGATTTCTACCGCAAATCCAGCCAGTTTCTCTGCTTTTTGTGTGTGTGGATATGAAACTATTGAGAAAATTTTTTATTTATCTTATTCCTATACAGTTCAGTAAACTGTTCTTTTATGCGAGTTTGCCATCTGTGCAACGTCATCATTTACAGTGTCCCTATCTTCTGCCTAGCATCCAGAATCTGTCGTTCAGAGCGCTCGTTTCTTCACTTAGCCCCAAACAATCTCTCGAACCATACACATTATGGATGAACACAACTACGAACGAACTAACGAACGAACGAACGAACGAACGAACGAACGAACGAACTTTCGAATAGCTTAGAATTGGGAACGCAGACCCGTCTCATATTTTGCACTTCGAATCTCTCAACTCTCATAAATTACTTCATTCTTAATCACGTATGAAGCACTTACTGCACACACAGCTATCTTAATCGACAGCCAACGAACAATATATTTATTTTCCCCCCAAAGAACAAAGTAGCATTGAACACGGTTTCACTGGAGATGCCGTAACAATATGTTTTCTGTGAAAACTATGTGATCCACAAGTGTTTTCATGTGTTTATTGTTACATTCTAGGGGAGTTACAAACGTGAACTGAAAATTGGCAAGATGGGAGTTAAATAAATAGTAGCTTCTTTGTCTGCAGCGCAAAATGGTGTTTATTGTTCTTATACAGAGCAGTTTCCAAGGCAAGTGCAAAGATAGAACTGTTCAACAAGACCATTTGAAGACTATTACTTGTACATGATTCTAGTTATTCCATACTACACGTTCGCAGGTGATCAGTCTCTATTGTAAATGACGAAAAGCGGTGTTTAGCAATTTTTGTTCGCCGAGAACACTAGTAAACGGAGAAACGAATGGTGTGCTGTTTGGCTTGTGTGGCAGGTAGATATCACTATAATTTATAATTTATAATTTATAGGCGTCACTAACTGACTTTTTCAATTATGGCAATGTCAAATGTGATACAACTAAAAAGTTTTAGTCTATATGTCCTACTTATTCGTATGTATTCTGTCTCTCTGTGTGTCACTTCCGGTCGCCAACATGGCGGTTAGGCATTGAACCGTTAAGGCTTGTGGCGTGTTTATGCTTGTAGCTATGGTTTGCAATCGCATTTTCCTCATGTTGGACTGGTAGTATGTTGTTCCGTCGCCGTGCTACTGAGTGAGTGCGTGGGCGACACTGTGAGCTGTGGAATGCTTTTACATATGTTCTGTACAGTGACCTGTATGTTGGGAACAATGGCTACCGGCTGTTGCTGAATTGACTGATTTGCCTTTTCGGTTTACGATTGCATTTGTCAGGAGACTTCTTGGAATCGGCGCTGAAGCTACGGAGTTCGTGTTTTATGTGACACTTTCGGCGGGTCGGCCTGCGGTAAAAGACCGAACCATGTGAGATAACCCGGATCAATGAGGTCTTTCTGGTGACTGCCGAGTCCATAGACGATAAACTGTTGTTTTTCGTGGATGAATTTTGTGTTGGCATTCTGGCGGCGGCATTATGCACAGTGTACCTGTGCGGGCTGTTGGATTGCCGAGACTCCTGTCTATTTCACTTTTAACATTGGACAGTGGGGAGCATTTTGTGTGATATTCACTGGCACAGGAATGGAGCATAATGGGGACGACCCGTTGCCGTGAAGTTGGAAACCTGACTAACTAACTAACTAACTAACTAACTAACTAACTAACTAACTAACTAACTAACTAACTAACTAACTAACTAACTAACTAACTAACTAACTAACTAACTAACTAACTGTCTCTCTGTGTGTCAGTTTGTCTATCTGCATGCCTGCCTGCCTGCCAGTCTGCATGCAACTGTGTGTGTGTGTATGTGTGTGTATGTGTGTGTATGTGTGTGTGGCTCTCCTAGTATAATACCTGCTACTATACAGTCATGCATACCTTGTAATCTTCTGACACACACACACACACACACACACACACACACACACATGTAAATGTGATGATACATTACCACTGTTAATCCACACATACACACACACCACACACACACACACACACAGACACACACAGACACACACACACACACACACACACACACGCAGCAATGTCTGTTTGATGTCCTAGATTGATGTTAACGTTCATCCTCCAGTATCGAGATAAGACGATATCCATAAACGCTACAATCGATAGATGACAGATAAGAACAGACACTAAGGGACAGGAAATAATCGATTATTTATTAAACTGGCGGCTGTTTCTAGTTATGAGACGGAAACAGTTTACCTCCACAGAAACATCTCCATTAACGAGTTTACACTTATGTCTGTCTGTCGGCGGACGCAAGTTTGACACAAAGTAGAACAAGACAGAATAGATGGTATATATTTGATTACTTCCAGGACGGAAGCCTATCTTACCACAACACCGGGTTATGAATGGCAGAGTTTTCTCTTGATTCTTCTTCTTATAGAAAATAAAAACAGCAAGGGAGGTATAACTCTTGCGAAAAAAGTGAGAGATAATAATTACCTTATAGTGTTATATAAGGCTGGTATAGTGGTATATAAGGCTGCTGGAGCATTGCACTAGAAATGACCTATGTATTACAAATTCCTTTTTTAAAACAAAAGAGCTGCATAAGGTCACATGGAAACATCCAAGATCCGGCCATTGACATCAGCTGGACTTCATTATCACACGGAGACAACATCTGAACCATACATCATTAACTCGGAGTTACCACAGTGCTGACTGTGATACAGATCATTCTTCGGTTGTTACAAGGGTTAGACTGAGACCAAAGAGAATCTAAACAGCTAAACACAAATCTAGACCCAGGATTAATATTATTAACACTCACGATCCTGGAAAGTGCTTTGAATTTCAACAGCAACTTGAAGACGCTTTCACTGATACATCAGAAAATTGTATAGTAAATGATAAATGGAGTAAATTTAAGGAAACTATTTATAAAACAGCGGTAGGGGTTTACGGCACTGTGGATCATAAGAGGCAGGACTGGTTTGCGGCAAACAGCCAGATACTGCAGCCCTTGATTGATAAAAAGAAGATAGCTCTCTTAAGAAACAAGGAAAGACCAACGCGTAACACTCTGAGTGAGCTGAAGCAAGCGAGGAAGGATGTGCAAAAGGCTGCCAGGCAGTGTGCGAATGACTATTGGATCAAGTTATGTGAGTCCATTCAAATCGCAAGTGATAAGGGAAACATCAGAAGCATGTATGAAGGGATAAAGAAAGCTTGTGGTCCAGTGATCAAAAGAAGTGCACCGCTGAAAACCTTGACTGGAGAAATCATCACTGATAAGAAACAGCAGATGGATAGATGGGTAGAGCACTATTTAGAGCTTTGCTCAAGTGAGACCAAGCTAGCGGATGATGCCCTCAACGCCATAGAGGCCCGGCCAACTCTTGACCACCTGGACACACTTCACACCATAACAGAAGTTAAGTGTGCTATAAATGAACTTGCATCTGGCAAGGCTCAAGGTAAGGATGGGATTCCAATAGAGGTAATCAGGAGTGGGCAAGACACACTCACTCTACAGATCCACCAGCTAATAGAGCTATGCTGGCGAGAAGGACAAGTCCCACAGGATTTCAAAGATTCAAACATCATAACGCTGTACAAGAACAAGGGCGATCGGAGCGACTGTAACAACTATAGGGGTATCTCACTTCTGTGTATTGTTGGGAAAGTACTTGCCAGAATTGTTCTGCGCAGACTTAAAGTCCTGGGAGATCAAGTCTACCCCGAATCACAGGGCGGCTTCCGTCAGAACTGGTCTACCATTGATATGATATTCTCATTGCGACAGATGCAAGAAAAATGCCGGGAACAAAATCAGCCACTGTTTATTGCCTTCATCGACCTCACAAAGGTATTTGATTTGGTCAGTCGTGAGGGTCTGTTCAAAGCACTAAAGAAGATTGGCTGCCCACCAACTCTTCTGTCCATTGTGGAATCGTTCCACACAGGCATGAAGGGTGTAATCAAGTTTGATGGCTCAACTTCAGAAGAGTTTTAAATCAAGAGTGGAGTTAAGCAAGGTTGTGTACTATCCCCCACCCTCTTTGGGATATACTTTTCACTTCTACTGAAATATGCCTTTCGTGATCAGGATGACGGTATATACATTCACTCACGCTCAGATGATGGCCTCTATAATGCTCAGAGATTGAAGGCCAAGGCCAAAATTAGGAGGGTACTAATCAGAGATTTGCTTTTTGCGGATGATGCTGCAATTACGACTCACTCTGAGGAAGAATTACAACATCTACTATCTGCATTCTCAAATGCTTGTTCTGAATTTGGTTTAACAATTAACAATGTGCACATGGTGTACCATCAATCTTTATTGACGACGCCGAACTGGAGATAGTAGACCATTTTACATATCTAGGAACAGAGGTAAATAGCAAATTATCCCTCGATCAGGGAATCAACATCAGGATTGGCAAGGCAGCAACAACAATGAACATGTTAGCAAAAAGAGTCTTGGAGAACAGGAAGCTTACTGCCAAAACAAAAGTCCTCGTCTACCAAGCCTGTGTCCTTAGTACTCTTCTTTATGGCGGTGAAACCTGGACAACTTACTCACTCCAAGAGAAACGTTTAAACAGCGTTCATATGCGGTGTCTGCGAAGAATACTTGGTATTAAGTGGCAAGACAAAATCACAAATACTGAAGTATTGGAAAGATCAGGTTGTGTGACGGTGTATTCCATGCTCAGTCTTCGTAGACTTAGATGGATAGGACATGTTAGGAGGATGGATGATGGTAGAATACCAAAGGACATCTTTTTTGGTGAATTACAGATAGGTAGGAGATCTCAGTGTCGGCCTCTACTACGATACAAAGATGTGTGTAAGCGGGACATGATTAATACAGGCATTGATAATACACATTGGGAGCAAGTCGCCGCTGAACGTGTTGCATGGAGGGCAACTATCAGAAATGGAATAAAGACAAAGGAAAAAATGATTGCAGATAAAGCACACATTGAGCGTGAGAAACGTAAGATGGTGCAAAATGATGGAAATGACCATGTTTTCACATGCATCTGCTGTGGGCAAACATTTGCAGCAAGAATTGGCCTTACCAGCCACACTCGCCACCGCCATGGGTCGTAGTTATTAAGCCTTTTTGAAGCACAATAAACCAAACTATCGTCTGTCAAGACGGAAAGGTGCCAATGATAGTGTTATATCCTGCTGCAGCTGTTACTTATTATTGTTCATCCCATGAATGAATGAAGGAGGCGGTGAGCTTTACTAGAACTCGATCACAAGTAACAGATTGGACGTTGCGGCCAAATTCTTCGTCAGCACACAAACAACAAACACACATCGATACAACAACATTTAAAACACTGCACGGAAATATAAATATAATAAAAAGAACGGACTGTAAAAATCGACAAAAATTGGACAGACAAAGAAGACGAAACGGGAAACAGTTATAGCAGTTCAGATGAAGGGGCGATGATCAAGACTGGAATTAGTGGAACTGCAGTAAAGCTTTACAAACAGAATATATTAATCATCAAAACTGGAGAAATAGACATGAGATTTATTTCCCCTGAACTGCTACTAACTGTTTCCCGTTTCGTTTTCGTTGTCTGTCAAGTATTTGTCGATGTTTACAGTCCGTTATCTTTATTATATTTATATTATAGCTCATGCCGTATGGCGATAGTGACCATATCTGTCTTCAGCTTTCTGTCACTTGTGCTGCCAATCAGTTCTGATATCGATATTCTTTCATGTCATGATTTACTTCTTCATTTGCATACAACACCTGGATAATGGTCTGGTAGCGTGTGTTGCATGCTTCCCTGCCAGACGAGGCACTCGCATTGTCCAATTTACACTGAATATACTGCATACTGACATTATATGCGAGGTGTGTGTAAAGAAGTGAAAATAACCATCTAATGGCTTTGGGGATGTGGTTTCTGAGGAAAATGTAAAAAATACCAAGGACAGACTGAAAAACAAATGAGCAAGTCAAATAAGAAGCACACGAGAACCGTAAACTAATTAGATAAATTTGACGTAGACAGTCAACAATTTTTGGACACGTTATAAGACGAAATAAATTAGAGAACTTGGTCCTCGTAACTTGTAACTGCTGCAAACAAGTGAGAAATAATAGTTATTTTCTATGTTACACCCAGCTGCAGCGGTTACTTCTTCTTATAGTTCATGCCATGAATGGCAAGACTGAGGGGAAAAGAACAAGGGGACGGCAGAGAAGTAAATATATGGATGGTTTGGCCACATGGCATGGTCGAGACAAGAACACGGAGCTGATCGTGCGAGATGGCGAAACAAGACCGCCGACGCTTAATGCTTATCAGTATGGAACATAATGATTATGATCTGTAAACATGGCGGTTTGCCATTGCTTTCCTCTGGATACTGGGGATTGGCTTTTCGCTGGTTAGCTTGGAAGGCTTCTGGAAGGCTACAATTCTAATTCTCGAGTCCGTTGGATTGACTTCAATTCTGTCTCAACCTTTGCATTCCAGGCTGCCTGAGGGCCGACAAGGGCTTGAGTCGATCGGGGTGAGGCTGGTGAAGATACAATTGTGGAATCATTCCTGATTCAACGGGTAAGAGCGCCCTGGTAATCCACTGCACCTGTGTTCGTCTCCAGTCATCTTGAATTGTCTTGCCACTAGATGGACTCAGGCGAGAGAGTGAGGTCGACGAATTGCGCAACTCACAGTCATTCCTCACCCAACAACAACAACTCAACAAGTGTGGGGCTATCACCATATACTCAGCACTCTTATAGGCTTGTAAATGAATCGTTTCATCTGCATCAGGTGCCTTGCCGGCTGCCGTGGGCTATCGTACTTCTCCACATATCGCGGGGTCCGACGACACGGATCAATTCATGTGTCGACTCCCTTTTGTTCCATGACATAAGACTGTGAAGAATTTTATCTCACTGTCTTCCTCTATCTCTTTTCCCACAAATCTTTCCAGTTGTCACAACATGTTCCGTTGTTTGTCTTCTCATAATGTGGCCAAAAAATGATGACTGAATCTTTCTGATGTTTGTGATTTGTTTCTCTGTGACGTAGCCTCCCTCGAAATGTCCATATTGCTGTCTGGCTGTCCAATGAATTTTAAATAGGTTATTTACATGTTGTTAAAACTCCTTTACAGTGCGAGTTGACCCAGAAATTTTGTTTATTTGGTTTAGATTTGTTTGCAAACGACCACATTCACGACATACGCATCTCTCCATTTGCATATTTTACAATCATAAGTACTATATACACGAACAATGAAATGATTTGAACTGCTGAAAAGCTGTAAAAGCACTACGGATAAATACTATAATAACAAAATACTATAAACACGGAAAATAAAAAGGATTGGTATCAAAAGAGCGAAATCACATGTGGAAGAATTTGTACTGGGACTAGACAGCCTTCATCAGCAAACGATAACACAAACTTAAACTTTTAAAAAAGACACTTATTTTTGTTTTCTGATGACACAGACGGCGCACGTGGTTTTTAAAGATCACACGTTTTTCAGACAAGAGCCAGTTTTGAGTGTTTGTTTTCAATGTCATTTGTATTAGTGTCGTCTTTTATTTTTTCGCTAATGAAAGGTTTCTAGCAGCAACGTCAATTCTTCTTCTTCTTCTTTGTACGCGTACACCCCCAGATGTCAACCTGGATATGTTTAAAGAAAGCAGCAGTCAACTTGATCTTGTTGACCTCGCCACTGAGTTTGTCATCGAATGGAGCGAGTGTCGGCCAAAATGATTTTCTCCGTTGTGCATATGTTGGACATTACTGCAGGAAATGTATAGCTGTAATTTTACCACTTCCACAATTACATTCATCAATATGGCATTTCTTTAATTTATTGGACGTGTGATATGTCAGCTTGTTATGTTATATGCGGAGTATGAAGTTTGCTTGTTCATTTCGGTCGAGTTCTTCCTTGCCTCAAGATAGGCTATGCATATGTCAGGCTGAGGCTGTTGCCCGTCTTGTTATGCCAGTATGTCAGCCTCTTCAATTTCATGTATATTGCAATGTGATGGAATCCATTGTAATTTAACACTTGTGGATTCCTGACATAGCCCATGGAGTGCCGTTCTTAGATCTTGTAGCTCAGCAAGCCAGCAGTGGACAACGTCCTTCCTCCATGCCTATCAGCTCAATAAGAGGTGCAGCTAGACAACATGCCCATTGGGCGTTCTCTTCTCTTTCACTTTAGAATGTTTCACCCCAAAAAAAAAAAAACGCGAAGTAGACGGCAAGCTTCACCAGAAGTCAACCATAAGTAACAATATGGAAGTTGCGGCCAAAACCTTCGCCAGCATTGAAACAACAAACACACAACGATACAACTACATGGAAAACACTACATGAAAATATAAATATGCAAGTTACCCATCTGTAACCTTGTCGACTGGACACGTGTTTCGTGAAATCTGTGGTATGATTCCAACAAAACGACTAAATATGGAACGTTGTTAAGGGGTTCAAGGGGCTGAAAAAGCTTCTACTCGAGGCTCTCTATCACTTTCCCATATTATTCTTAGTTATGTGATGAAAACAAGTGTCTCTTTGTCTACTGTATGTTGCCTGCGTCTATTTAAATTACCCTGCTAAAATAACTCATTAATTTCTTTTTATTGTTGCAGTATTTATTTATTTAGCTTCCATCTTCAGTTTCAACGGCTTTAATTTAAGTCCCATGCCCTTAGTTCGTGCTTTTCTCTCGCCTTTAAGCTCCATTTAATCATTCCAGTATATTTCATCTGGATCTCCACACAACGAAAACTTCACAAAAGTCACAAACACTTGCGCTACATTTGGCAGTTGCCAAATCGTAATTTAATCAGCAAAATTAGTGCAGCACAGTCCTCGTGTGGCTTCAAATTGCAGTTTACGTCTGCTTCTTGCTGATGTTGAAATTTGGCGGATAAATAAAATTAGGTCAGGGAAATCCATACAGTTGCTGCATTGTTTTGATTAGATCAAAGTGCCAGGCCGGTATTCAGTCTACGACAGCCTTGACGTATGTTTAATCTGATAAGATGGCGGGGGAAATATTTCCAGCCATGGTCGTGCTTTTCAACCAACCACCACAAGTCTCAAGGGACGTTTCCTTTGAAGTTACTTTTTATTCTTTTAAGAGCCAGATCTGGAATAGATTTTGGATATCATGACACGCCAATCCTATTTGTTATCTGATATTTTAATGTAGTGGATGTTGCTTAGTGATTACTTTCTGATCAGCATGTTAAGGTTTCCGAGTACGTTTGTCTTTGTCTTCCTATGCTACTCTTGCTTTCTCTTTTACACCTCTTCTGTTGATATGAGCTGTCTTTTTCTCGTGGTTTTAATACATGATCTGGTAATACCCATAGCTGTCAATACATGATATTGTGTTTAATTTTCTGTCCACGATATTCAAACCATTCTTTTAAAATCACATTCCTATTTCCTCCAGTTTCCTCAACATTTCGTTGCTAATTGTCCTGCATTCACAAGTAGGATTGTTGATTCCTCCGAAGTCGGAGAGTATCTGCCTGCACGGCGAGGAACCACCAGTCTGCACACCAATAAGCCAGACATGGGACAACGAATACTCATGCAAACCTCAGGTCCTGTATGACATCACACTGATGTCGGACAACAAGATGTCTTCATCCGACATACAGGACTTCGCGCTGGAGTTCACAGCCTGCGAACGCAAGCAAGCAAGCAAGCAAGCAAGCAACATGCATATTGAAAAGGTGCGAGGAACCTTTTTTCTACCAACGGGTGTGGATATTCATCTTTCTCAAGCCATACAAAATTAGTCTGCTATATTTAGTCAAGCATTTAATTAGCTGATCCCTAATGCAATGGCTGAAAGTGCTTCTCTTTGGTGAGGCGTGTAATGTTAGCTGGTATTAATGATGTTGCTACGCGCATTTGCTTTTCCAGGTTTACGTCAGTCAGTCAAAAAAAAGTCGCTTAAAAGTCGACAGGGTCGACTTCATTGCACCGGGTTTTATCCCATATGGCTTGGTCTCTTTCCGTAGCACGGAAAGCGTCGCGCAAAGCACGAACTCCGTAGCTTTTAGCGATGACCCACAGGAGTCTCCGAAACATTTACGTCAGTCAGTCAGTCAGTCGGGAGTGTAGTCGGTACTTTGCGATGGTCAGTTTTGAAAAGAACTGCTCGTGTTGGTAAGAAGTTTCGAATATTGATACATTTTGATGCATGTCTCATTCAAATTAGAAAATTTATCGTCGCTTATGTAAAGTTTGTGGGAATCCAGCAGTGGGAGGTTGTTGCACCTAGCTTTCAGCACATCATCGCTTTGCAGGTGCATGATTTCATGTTGTAGGTTATCTGGTACATCAGATGGTTCTACAATGTCGCAAAGATGTTCAATTCCATTTGTTGTCTTTCACGTCCTCTATCCTTAATTAAATACCGTAGGTAGTTTTGCCTATTCACCAGCATATTAAAGTGTCGAAGAAAGGCTTTTGACCTTCCAGAGTGGGGAAATGCACAGTGTTACTACTTTCGAGCAGCACTTCCCAGCATCTTAATTTACTTTCAAATGATTTCAAGTTTGAAAACAGGGAGTTGAGACACTGGTAGCATGGCATTTAGCTCTGAGAGTTACTTGATACTGTCCATCATGAACATTAGGTTACTCAGTCACTTGCTATAATTTAGTTCCCTGACACGTTTTAATTTCATCTCCATGAACTATTAGATTTCATCCCTCAGTTTGTAAAACCTCATGAGCATGTTCTCGCGACTCAGTCACTACACTTCACAGTGATAAACAAGATTACCAAAACATAGTCAAGATCTGTTGACTTCACATTGTTGTCTGCAACGACTGTGCAAAGAGGCTTTCTTGGTGTATGGTGCTGTGGCGTATCGTTAAATCACCTGGATCAAGCCTGAGACGATCCAGTTCTCTCTTAATAAATGCAAGTAACTCTTTCTGTGAGCATAACGTGGCTTGAATCTTAAGTTTTAATAACTATTCAGTTTATGCGTCACCATTGACGCGATTATTTTGCCTTGATAGCTGTTCCAAGTGTTTTAATACTTACGCAATATGTACACTCGCAGCCTGCCTAGCATTGCCTGCTCTACAAGGTCGTGGGCAGCCGACGAGAAGCATACATGTCTGGTCAATTATATACTTGTACGTGTCTTTGTCTATCCCGAATTGTCATTCATTGCTTGTCCCTCACAATTTAAATTATTATTATTGATTCACGTAAGATAAATTTTTGTTGCTATGAAAAAAGCTGATAGTTTTATTGAATTTCATGTTGCGTCTGCGGTTCCCATGTCAGAGGCAAGCCAAATGTTTCCATAGAATAGCTAAGGATAGAACGGATTTGAGAGAGTTGCTTGATGACCTATTCCCCAATGGGAGATATTGGGAACAAAAAGAAGCTAGCAAAGTTTTTAAGACCACAGAAGGTGCTTTTGTAATGCATTGTAGAGATACAACCAGATGGCGTTATACTAGCAATACTGGCGCCTACTTTACTTTTGTACTCTTATCCTTCACCCAATTTACCGTTGTTTTACCAACTCTACGCGTAATTTACCTTCGTGCACCTATTCTACGCCTAATTTACCATTATGCTCTTATACTACACCTTATTTATCTTTGTGCTCCAATTCTACACGTAATTTACCCATATATTCTTATTTCACACACCAAATACGCCTGTGCTGTTACTGTACACCTGATTTACCTCTGTGCTCCTATTCTGCCCATAGTTTCCTTTGTGCTAGTATTTCAAACCTCATTTACCCATATACTTCTATTCTACACCTAATTTACCTTTGTGTTTCTATTCGACACCCCATATTACCTTTGTGCTCCTATTCGACACCTCATTTACCACTGTGCTCCTATTCGACACCTGACTTACCTTTAACATGTGTGCCTCTTTCCTGCGCCTCATTTACCAATGTACCCACCATTACATAATTTATGAAAAATAGGAAAACAGGTATTGTACTATTGCACTGTTGGTTATATAAACTACCTTAGATGTCAACATAGTATAAATAGTAGTCACCAAAAGCTGTTAATTGTCCGCAGACAAAAGTGTAACAGCAAACACAATTACCAGGAACGTGAAAGATCAAGCCGCAGTATTTGTTTTCATGGACCAATTTTTCATGTTTTCATGGAACAAGTTAGAAAGAAAGAAGATGAACAAAGTAGAAACCCCCTTTGTTGTATTTCAGTACATCTCCAAGTGTTTTAATACCCTGTCTTTTTCAGTGACACCTCATACCCCCTGCTGACGTTCGTAGCGTGTCTGACAGGTCAAAGGATAGAGATCAACCGACGAGAGGCACACATCGACTGCCAACGACGTTCAATGATTAGCGAAAGCAGCCCCGAAAATGCTTGCCGAAACTAGATGTTTAAAATAATGCATTCCCTTAATGAATGTAAGCATAGACATCAGTAAGTTCGTTGCATTATTTAGTGCCTGACATATTTGTGATATGTAACTGCAGTATGCACCTTACGAGATGCAGAGAAATATGCCAGACTATAAATCATCCTACACATTGTTTGCGGCTTCCATGTTCAAAATGGATGTACAGGTTTGACAAGTCAGTGCGACATAACTCGGTTTGTGATCATCATCATCTAATTCCCTGCCGGCTGGTGTGGGCGATCATGCCTCTCCACAAATTACTGTCGCTGACGTCATGGATGCCATGAAACAAGACCGTAAAGAATTGTCTCCCATTGTCTTTCTCTATCTCTCTTTCCGTAAATCTTCCCGATTGTCACGACATGTTCCAGTTTTTGTGTTCTAATAACGCGATGAAAAATCAATGACTGCCTCTTTCTAATGTTTGTGATAAGTTGTCTTTGCGACTTAGCTTCCATCAAAATGTCTAGATTGCTCATTTTAGCTGTCCAATTAATTTTCAGCATTCTTCTATAAAACCACATCTCCAAGGCTTCCAGGTGTTGTTTCGCCGGTTTACTAATTGTCCAGGATTCTCAGCCGTATGTTAACATTGGTTCTATGTAACATGCAAGAACTATTTTTCTAACTTTCAAGGACAATGAATGATAGCGATCAAAAATTGACAATGCATTAAAAAAATGATTATGTAACCAGATCAGCTTTCGACAGGTAATATCTTGGACACGTAACACAATATAATACACTGCCCAAGACCACACAATAGGGATCATTGGAAGCTTAGCATGCCACAGGAACAAAACGGTGTGAGTGGTGAGATGAAATCATGTGATGGACTGAAAAGAATGTCATAATGAGAGAAGCATTTTGGAGAGCTATTAAATGTCGAGTTTCAGTGTGAGCAAAGCAATTTATCTAATCTGATATTCACATAGAGATTACATTAATTAATGTATCACTGGAATGTTTCACTAATGGTGCATTACAGTTGCACTACTGTTTCACTAATATTGCACAAATGTTACATGATGGTAAGCGATCGTACTCGCCATCTGACCCATCACTTGAGTCTGATACGAAGCCTATGTTCTTGTCCCGATTATACAGTACGAACAAACCAAATAAGTAATTGTCTCCTTGTCTTTCTTGTGCTTTTCCTCTCGTCCCCCGTTTGTACATTGTTGTTAATTTTTCACGTTTATCTCTACTCATAAAATGCCCATTAAGTTTTGACTGTCAACATTTAATTTGACTTTATGATGTACGGTTTTTGTCTTCAGCTCAAAGGGCTGTCTCATTTGCTTTTCCGCCCATCTATTGTGTTCTCTTATTTTCATCAGAAAACACCGATGGACCACTGATTGAACTAAAAAGAGACTGAAATTCATATAAGAGACAACATTGCAGATACAAACAAATTTCAAGCCGAACACAGGAAACCATATCCATGCAGAAATGAGATAATTTATTAAATGCTTGGAAGTTGACTGTGGGTGGCGACTTGATAGTATATCTGCGGCTCATCTCTTTGAAATGCACGGTGAACTTGGTAAACAACTATGGAATTAAAGCATTGCTATAAGTGACATTTATTTCCACTAATTAAGCCATTACGTCATAAACATTAAGAAGCAAATAATTGCACAGAGTGAATGAGTATGTAAACATAATAAAGGGCAATATTGGCAAACAGAGTTAAAAATATAAACACAAAACAAAAATGATTGTAACATACTTATATGAAGTACATATAATCTAAAGCAAATATGGATATACAGAACATACATAATTTATGGAGAAGATGATATGTAATTTTACTTTACTAAATTTATCTGGGGAACATATGTACATTTTAAGAAATAGTAGGCATGAAGATGGGTGGTCTTAGCTACATTAATTATTGAAGGCGGTGGAGCAAAACTAATGTATGCCGGCATGCTTTAGACATACGAACAAGACGAAGACGAAGAAGAAGAAGAAGAAGAAGAAGAAGAAGAAGAAGAAGAAGAAGAAGAAGAAGAAGAAGAAGAAGAATTCTGTAAACAAGCAAACCTAGCTAAAACACATGTTTAAACAGCAAACATTTGGTGTTGAAATGTGACAAGGCGTAGAAACAAATGTGAACTAATACAACAACAAATTAAAACGCACCCCAAGCAAACACATATCCGCCAACACATGCAGATAAAACTACCACAAACATACGCTAAAGCAACAGCATTATGTGCTATATCAACTGCCTCATACGCCATAATGCTATCAGCTGTAAATATCCATTATTTGTGCCTTTCCTGGCACATGACCCTTTACACATTCACCCAACAACAAAAGCCTGGTTGTCGTTTATTATATGATAATAAATCTTGCATCCAGCTAAATCTTTTTTCTAAAGCTAACAACAGAGGTCTGTTGTTCTGTAGAATGTGTTTCTTGCTTGTAACATTTCCCTGACATTTTCGCAAAAACAGTTATGCGTAAATAAGGGAGTAATGTCAACTTGTTGTCAGGGCGTATATTTGTGAAATAGCTTACCTGTCATTTGGAGTGATTAGTCGAACAACAGAAATACAGCGAAATAGATGAAACAAAAGATGTAGTAGATAATGCCGAAGCGGTGACTGGAGCCAACGGGAAGACTGCGATCAAGAATTCACTGTTCACTCCATCGTGGCATTTTGACAATATAGTGATAGTGGACTATCATAAACTATGGTTTATGGGATTGGTGGTTGAGATGTTGCGGTGGTCGCCTTAAGCTCTTAAGGTACCTAGTTCTATCAATCAATCAATCATGTGCCATGCCGGAAAGCGTGGGAGGTCATGACTCGCCATTTCACTCGATCACCAGTGTCGTGGATCAGCTCAGTGTTCCTGTCTCGTCCATGCCATGTGGCCAAGCCATCCAGGTATTTTCCTCTCGGTCTTCCTCTTGGTCTGTTCCCTTCGATCTTGCCAGTTGTCACCAAGTTCTCCAATCCATTTCTTCTCATAACATGTCCAAAAAATTTTGACTGTCTACGTCTAATTTCTCTAATCAGTTTACGATGTTCATTTGTCTCCTGTAGTACTTGGTCATTGGTTTTTCTGTCTGTCCATGGTATTCTTTGCATTTTCCTCAGAAACCACATTTCTGCAGCCATCAGATGCTTTTCAGCTTGACTGCTCATTGTCCAAGTTTCACATCCATACAAAAGAACAGGCTCTATGTATCCCCTCAACACTCTTTTTCTCGTTTCTATCACTGCATATTTTTTTTTCGAGAACACTGGTATCTAATGATATCACAGCCTCCTCTTCCTGATCTCTTGGGTAGTGAGATCTGCCAGCTAGCCTTCTCGGATAAGGGCGAAAACAACAACAACAACAACAACAACAACAACAACAACAGGAGATCCCGTGTGGAAGTTGTGGACGTTGAAAATCCCAGCATTTGGAAATAGCAACGAGTAGGCCGTTATCCACTGCCCAGGCAAAATATTTAGGGATAATAAATATACCCAAGGGTAGACGAAACCCATTACCTTGGATGTCATCAGTCATACTCTAAAGAAAGCAAATCTGACACAAATGCATGCCGAAGTCTGATACACTGATCTCTGAGATGTATAATTCGGTGTTGAATATGATCTTTAAAATGTTGAATGTTACCTTAGACATGGTTACTATCCTTAGGCATGGTGAATATGACCTTAGAAAATGTGAATATGACCTAAAACAATGTGAATATGACCTTAGACATGATGTATATGACCTTAGACATGGTGAATATGACCTTAGACATAGTGAATATGACATCAGACATTGTGAATAGGACATTATAATGTTTACTGTGATCTTAGACTCGAGGAATATGACCTAATACATGGCAAATATGAGCTTCATTCACTCATTCATTCAGTAGCATGTCCTTTGCAGAACCTTGCTCCCATAACAACCTTCCGGAAAACCTCTCGATCACAAGCAAGATGTCCCGCGTCCGATACACCCACCTGGAGATCATACGCCACATCCTGCACCCATCTTCTCATTGGCCTTCCTCTTCGTCTCTTCCCAGGCATATACACCTCCATTATTGTTCTCTCCAAACTTTCATGACTTTTCAAGGGACCAAAATATTTCAATTTTCTTTGTTTTATCGTAAATATGAGCTTAGATATGTTTAATAACAGACGCTGGTCGACATCTATAACAACTACATAAACGTATAAACAACATAAGTCGTGAATAGGGAATAGAGTTGAGTTGAGTTGAGTTAAGAACCGACATCAGTGCATTCAGGGCATTCTCATACGTGCTCAGTCCCCTCATTCAACAGCCAGCGAAGAGTCATACTACTAATCGTTACATCGCTATCTGATTAAAAGTTCTCCTGGTCTTCCCTCTCAGTTGTGAGATTCTTCCAGAACCCCTGCCGATCGCCCGCAATCTCATTATTTCCATATGTGGGTTCTCAATCTGTTCCTCCGCCTTCTCCACCTGGTCCCACAAGCGTGTAACAAAACGCCAGTGGCCCATGTCCTCATGCCTTCTTTGGGTTTGGGTAAACAGTGGGAAACAGCTTTCAGGAACCCTCAGTTCTCTTATTCGCTCAATCCCCTTGGAAGATAGTTCTCTTGGTTACTTTTACAACCCGATCTTCTGAAGAGAACTATTGGAAGTCTTACTTTTCTTCGGGAAAACCCGATAGGGCGCCTTGCACCAAATACGCACTAGTGCAACTTCTTGGGCAATCCATGTCCGTTTCAACACCTACCGTTTAGTATTTGCATCATGTCAATTTACCAATTTAAAGAGTGGGATTAAGTGCAGCATCCTGCTGGTGGATTGAAAGGATTCTTCTTTTGGAAGTGAATAGAGCTGAAAGTATCGACAGGGCCTCTACGCGGAAAGTTATGTTTAAGACGAGTCCATATCAAGTTTTGGGCCATACCAGACCCAAGGGTATGATCTCTACGAGATAGAGTCACCGCTGGCCCCGAAAGAATGACCATCAGCCTTTAGAACACATCGCCAGTCATCTCGATACGCTAGGATCGAGTCCTTTTGTATTCTTGGCTGGACCCCGCCTAATTCTCAGACACACCCATTCCTATTTACGAACTGTTCTCCATTATATTATTTCCTACCCAACATTGTGCCAAGTGATCCCATGGCGCTTTCCGAGAACATTTGATTGACTATAGAGTGTGGTCCACGGAAACCTGGAAGCCTGGTTCTACAGCGGCCTGTTGTTCGAACAACCTACGGGGGAAGGAAAGAACTGAAGACTTATCCGGTGAGGTGGATGTGAACTGACGGGACATTATTGAGATCTGTGGTCTATGATGTTCATAGTTGTGTTGCTCTATGTCTGGACTAGATTTATCTCCCCAGTTTGTTTATAGATGTTTACAGGTTTAACTGTCTTGATGTTTTCCTGTGCTGTCCTTTATTAAGTTATTAAATTACAATTATAGTTACTGTGACGATCATCATGTTATATTTGTGTCAGCCAGAAAGACACTTCAGGGAATAGGCCCAGAGGTCAAGAGAGAGAGAGAGAGTGAGAGTGAGTCCGGGGAACGGAGGAGGGTTGGCGGGCAAAGACCTATCCCAGCCAGGACTAAAGAATAATAATTGAAGCATTGTGACAGGGGTACTTGGGACCCTCCACGTAACTTGTTACAAAGCGCACGACCACCTCCCCCTTGTCCATAGGCAAGATACCACCAAGAGGTGCATTTCCTGCTAGCCTATCAGCCTGTTCATTCCCCCGTACACACGCATGGCCAGGGCAAAATATCCATACAATTCTCACAATCTGTGACCTCTGAAGCGACGAGAGCCATTCCACACGAAACATTCCTTTCTCCACCTTGCTAAGCATATTCTTTGAATCCGTATTGAACACAAAGTGTGTTGCAGTAGTCTCCTCTAGCCACCGGAATGCCGCTGTTACTGCCTCCACCTCCATTCTCATGCTGGAGGTCGTAGTCTCATATGCCAGGCTCTCCTTTTTCAAGACTCGTAAATAGGGATTGAATATTGACAACATTAAGGCATGACTATGGATTGAATATTAACAATATAATTATGAATATTAACAACATTAAGTCATGAATATGGATAGAATATTTAACAACATACGTAATGACAAAGGATTGAATATTAATTTAATGAACACAAAAGAATTGCTTATTGACATGGCAGTTGAAAAACAAAATTTAAATGTAGAATGAAGCGCGCATCGTCATCATCATCTTCACCATAGTCAGCTGGCATAGGTGTTCATGACTCTCCAGAGATCTCGCTCTTTGGTATTATGGATCAACTCTGCTGATGAAATTCCTCCATGCCACCGTTTCAATCCATCCAGGATCATTTCTCTTGGTCTGCTTCTGCCTCCCTTGCCCTCGATCTTTCAGTTGTCATGATGTTATTCAATGCCTCTCTTATTATCACATGATCGAAGCAAGCTGTTTGTCTCTTCATTATTGTTGTATATAATGTTCTAGTTTCATTAGCTTCTTTCAGGCAATCGTTGTTAGTTTCTCTGGCAGTCCAAAGAATTCGCAACATTCGTCTCAGGAACCACATCTCTCTTGCTTCTAATTTCGTCTTAATTTGTTCATTTACATTCCTAGATTCACTGCCATACAGCAAAACTGGTTCTATATAGCATTTCAGTTTAGCGCGTATAGTCAGGAATAAACTAATAGTTTCTCGTACCCTGGTCTCATAATGACAGCGTTGGCAGATATGAAATAGAAAACAACTGGAATGAACAGAGACGCATCCCACAACGTATGACATATTCTCATAAACAAATAGTTTACTTATTTCTGTGTGGTATTCTGTATGAATGCTTATGTAACAAAACTGAAGAAATCTTTCTTTCTTTCTTTCTTTCTTTCTTTCTTTCTTTCTTTCTTTCTTTCTTTCTTTCTTTCTTTCTTTCTTTCTTTCTTTCTTTCTTTCTTTCTTTCTTTCTTTCTATCTTTCTTTCTTACTTTATTGTTTTCTTTCTACCTTTTTTAAATTGAAGGAAATGTTTCTTTCTTTTTCCTTTCTTAAACTCAAGAAAATCTTTCTTTATTTCTTTTTTTTAAATCTTTCTATCTCTCAGTCTTTCTTTCTTTCTTGTTTATAAGAATGTCGAGAATATCGTAAGCAGAGAAGAAAACAAACGCCGAGGTTTACGGTTGTCATTTGCTTCTTGTAGGACTTGCTCTGGGGTTTCTATAGTAATCTTCGCATTTTCTTCAGAAACCACAATTCCACAGCCATCAGATGTTTTTCAGCTTGTCTACTCATTATCCACGTTTCACATCCGTAAAAAAGTACAGGTTCTTGCCATATGCACATTATGCTCACGGTTGACAGGCGAGTTAGCTCATTGTTCATAATAATAATAGGCCTATGGCTGATACAGGTTTTCATTGTCTCTGGCAGATATACAGGAACAGACCATACTTGGGCTGACACCGATGATCTCGCCACAGCGCTACAAGCAACTGGAGAACTCCCGCCGTGGCGCCACCTGTCGATTGATCGTTCTGACTGAGTCACGTTTCTGTCCATCTTTTCTGGACCAACACCTTTCTGACTGGCCGTGTTATGGTCTTCTCATTGTGATTAATTCTCTCATTGTCTTGAGTTAGGTTTAAGTTCTTTCACTGCACTATTCACGACAACTTGTGATTTGGACCAAACTCAACACGTTTTGAATAACAAAACGCAATTCCGTTTTCACTCTATATTGACTCCAAGCATTGAACGATTCATAGTATCAGTTTCAGAAATCAATTTTACAAATGCCTAGAGTCTACACAATAACCAAACATCTACTAACAATGTAGGAGCTCAGTATATAGCCATTCTACGGGAACGAGAATGCTACGACCATAGCTCTCGTCCAACTGTCCTGAAAGTGACGTTATGTCCTTTCACAAAACGTCCGGAGCGCTTTTCACGCTTTTGTGACCAACGCCGTGGCAGGTCACTCCATACGGTCTCCTCATGCAGGCCGAGCTTGTTACAAACTCATGCCATGTTCCAAGCCTGTATAAACTGGACCATGGCAGTTCTCTGCAAGCACTTCAATACTCTTTTTTTCTCGTTGCAATTGGCATCTTTTTATTGGTCAGTATGTTTTCCATTTTGCAGTGATAAATAAAGACATAATAAACAAACTAGACATGAAGAGATATTTAGTAAAGAATAATGAGGATTCGGCAAATAAAATGTTCTGGTTGCATAAAAAGACAATAAACTGCTGAATACTAGACAAAAGGAAAGGCAGCAGATGGTTTGGGGGGTGGGGCGGTTAAGGCAAAAGGATCGGCTTCATTGAACCGGGTTTGATTCTATCTGAAGAAAGCGTAGCACAGAGCACGAAACCCGCAGCTCCAGAGAAGGATTCCAGGAATCTCCATGAAAATCGCACCCGAGAACCGAATGACGAAGGTCGTGAACGAACTCACGGCCTACGGAAAACGTGGTAGGTGGTTAAACTACTTCCCCACGGAAACTCTAAAACAAAATGGAAAGATGGAAGGCAAGTTACAAGAGAACGGCAAAGGTTTAAACCGGGAAGTAGCATCTCGATATGGAGCAGAAAGGCGGTGTCAGAATGCAACATCTGGGCCACAGTAAAATGAGATCCGATGCAGGCGATCGTCTTTGTGAAGATGGCAGCTGATCCAAGATGCACATTTTTGAGGTCACTGTTGTAAATGTGCTGTGATAGGTCGAATATGTGATGTTATACGTGGCAAATGTGCTATGACAATGTTATATGTGCCGTGAAACGTCATAAAAGTGCTGTCACACGTTGTAACTGTTGTACTGAGACACGTCATAAATGAAATGTGTCGTAACACTTAAAGAGAACAAGCCAACAGAGATGTGCGGAATAATGTGTTCATAGAGCAAACTAGACTAAAGAAAACTTGACACATATGGAAGCACAAATTCGTCGTTGGCTTGACAATCCTCACCAACTAGCGCGTAAACATCGATTATTATTCTTCTGCTTCTTCTTCCTTGTTCTTCTTCTTCTTATTCCTTTTGTTAGTTCGTCATATATTTTTTACATAATGAAGTAGTGTTCGTTTTAAGCAGAGCTGCGATTTTTACGTCTTTTGGACTTCTTCGCACGATTGTTTACCAGGTTAATTAATCTTCCCTGGGTTGCGTAGGACGGTACACGGCCTCAAAGTTTTAATGTCATCATCGTCTATCCAACAGCCTGTCTCATGTCAGTTGGACCGTTGAGAACTGCGACATGGACATCGGTCAGCCCGCAAGAGAAGGCAGAAGCACACCGTGGGCAATACCCGTCACCCATGGAGGCTTCCATCAGTGCAGAACCAACACATGACGCTCTGGTACCAGGATCATACGCGGAATCACCGCGTCCTACACACGACCTTTTAGTCTAACTTCCGAAATATTCTAATTCCTATTCTAACTGAAATTTTATAGCGAAGTAATAATGAGATTCATCAAAGTGACAATGTTACTAGACACTCCCTTGTGTGGAACCACACGGAAACGAAATAATGGGATAGCTTGAAACATATGGGGGATGATACTTACAGTTTAGAAAGATATAGATGGAACTGTGGAAAATAGGAACCGATAGGACGGCTTGATGTGTGTTGCTTGGTGATAAATACCCCAATGGGGATCAAAGGGCAGAAGAAGATCAAAACGAGGCCAGGAATACGACGTGGGGGTTATAATATTAACAATCTGCGCTATGCATATGTCACAGTACTCAAGGTGGAAATGCAAAACACCTGCAACTGTATCCACACTGTAGTAATAAAGAGTGCAATAAAACAATAACATGAAGAGAAAACAGAAACAATGGTTATATCAAAGAAAAATGTGGCAGCAAAATGTGTTATAATAATAGAAGGTAAATTGTTTAACCAAGATGATAAATTAAATACCTAGCGACAATTACTTGTATAACATCAGTTGGAAGCTGTACCACAAAGATCTAAAGTAGAATATGTCAAGCGGTAGGTTTATGTTATAAAATGAAAAGCAACTTAAGCATTAAGTCACTGTCATTAAGTGTAAGAAAGAGAGTGCTAATATGTTATACATAACCTGTTTTGCTGTAAAGCAGAGAATCATGGAAAGTTAATTAGCAAATCAGAAACAACGCTGTAACTTGCGTGTTAAACGCCAAGATACGACGGATGTAGTGGTTAAGAATCGGAAAAGAACAATGCGAGGTTACAAGTGTGGAGATAAGAGGAAAGCGGATGTGGGGCCAGAGAGGTTGATTAGAAATCCCAAGACAAATGGTTGAGCTTCAAACACAGTGGATTGTTATAGCAAGTAGATGTCAGCATGGGTCACCCTGGACAGGGAGAAGCGTGCTGGGATGCGGATAGACAAAGGGAACTCAGAAAGATATTTTGATGAGAACTGGAAATTTGGTTCAAGGGTGAAAAAGATTTTCACGGGTGGTATCGGGGAGAGTGAATAAAGACAGCAGTCTGGGAAAATTGGATGAGAGTTGAGTTTTGGCGAAGTGGGGTAAAACTTTGCCTAATGGAAAATTCAGTATGGGCCAGTTAGAGAAACTTGGCCCGAACGACAGACTCTGGGAGTTGAGTTCTGGGCTAAGGAGGGAAACTTAGCCAAGGCAGGCAGTTCTGGGGCTAAGTTAGTTAGCTAAGTTAGTTACATTCTCGAAACGCCTGCCTCGCTAACTTGCGTTGGCTGAGAAGATCCCAGTTTGGTGCACCTCACACAGCCATCCGAGACAACGAACGCTAGACGCGGGGCTGATCTAGCGAACCAGACCAGCCCTCACTGATATACACTAGACACAATCACAGCCACTTCTATCTGTCAGCAGCATTGTGCCAAACGCATACATGGTTCCTGGAACGAATATTGCAAATAACATGGAGCGCCAGAGTAACTAACAAAGATTGTCTTTAAGAGGCTTGCCATGGACCGATATGAGAGATACAGCGGGAAACGGACAGAGTAAGAACAGGGTTACAAGAGAAGTCGGTAGAGCAACAGATGATGATGAAGAAAGGGAAGTGACTCCAATGAGTTGCGTATCACGTGACATTAGTTGTGTGGCACAAGAGACAGACGGCAAGGCCCAGTCAGTCTTTCCAGGGTCTTTGGACACGACGGTTGTGGAAAGCGAATGCAGAAGTAAAGCGACATCAATTCAGCACACGCCGATGTGAAGCCAAGGTCGAGCCAAGCCGTAAGTTGGTATAGAACGTTAGATAGAGTGTTTTAGAACCATCGCATGTCAGCCCACGCCTGTTGATAATGAGTGTATAACGACGGCGATGACTTTTGAGAATAAACACTGACTATAATGGCGAGGACATTGGTTTGTTTGATATTCTCCGTTGTGACCTGTTCCTGCTTACAACTGCCCTGGTGGCTGAATAGACGAGCCGGTAATCAGCTACTTGGCAAGTGGGACGCTCGAAAATAATCAAGCAGGAGCACCGAAAATAAGAGTTACCTTCATAAATATTGACCCTGGCTGAGAAAACGTTAGAGTTGTTAACTCCGAATAACTCTTAAATACATTCACGAGTGTCAAGAACGAAGTATCAATGTCTAGAAAGAAAAATTCATGAATTACTGGGATACATTCAATAAGTGAAAAGGAAAGAGAATCAAGAAAGTGAACCTACAAATAGAAAGTCGGCACATGATCAGAGGTTCAAAGTGCCAACAGACAGTCCTGTCAACAGTTAAAACTCATCATAGATGAGAATATATCAAATCAGCAATGATGGCTGAATTTTCACCGAAATCTCGCAACTACACGTATATAAGTAGTAAGGAGTGCGACAAGTGAGGCGGGTTTCAGGAACCATCAAAATTTCCACTGAATACTTTAAAACGACAAAGACTATCATAACTACATGTGGAAGAAGGGTAAAGCCCATCTAGCAGTCGTATACCAAGTTATTTTCATCTGGATTCAAGAATCAGACTTTTTCTAAGACATTTTTCCAGAATTCAACGTTAGTCTCCAACCGACATGGAACACTTTAAACAACCGAAATCAACATATCGATTCATTCCAGAACAATAACATGACAGCACCACAGTGAATCTACATAATATTAAAGTTTTTCCATTCAAGTTACAGAGAAGGCCAGAATTTCTTGGCACAACTATCTGACGTTTGAGCTTACGTCGACTAGCAACACTCAAGACCTCAACTACTGGAGGGAAGACACTGGACCAGTGAAGAACCGCACCGCAGCAGCACCAACAAGGTATCAGTGACAGAGAAGGCCAGAATTCCTTGGCAAAACTATCTGACGTTTGAGCTTACGTCGACTAGCAACACTCAAGACCTCAACTACTGGAGGGAAGACACCAGACCAGTGAAGAACCACACCGCAGCAGCACCGACAAGGCATCAGGCGAGTGAAATTGTCTGACTGTTATTGTATCATTTTGTGCGGCTGATTAGAGTGGATATTTGGTTATTTTCTCCACAGGTTTTTGTCATTTTTTCTCCATTACAGGGATTGAGCTTGCATTGTTGCATCAAGAAAAAATATTAAGATAAGTTGTGAATTAATTCAAGATCTCAATAAGAATTTTCAATGACCAAAAACAAGACCCACGAGCGTCACACATATGTTCTGGGTGTTCCAGTGCTGATAAAGGTAGATAATATACTTCAGATAACCACTCATAGTATACATCACCTATCATTTCTGTGGTAATATTTAAAACCTTGTGACACCACGATAAGTTTCAAACAAAGGTTACTTCTATTTGTGAATATCATTGAATAACGTCACAAAGATCAACTTTAAATAATCACACCATCAGTCACCACATAACCAAAGACAACATATGCTAGATACTATTGATACCTTGAACTACTAAGACATCATATTCTGGGCAAAGTAGTTGAGCATATTCAAGAAACATGCCTTCAATACAAGACTACATAAGAAAATTCTGTTACAGTGGAATTACAGTATTAACATGGGGACAAAACAAACTCAAAAAAAATTTAAAACCAGATAAAAGAAAAAACTAAAAAACCTAGAGAATCAGAAAATAAACAACGCATTGGAAAACTATCTGGCGAAAATACAAAACCAATACTGACAAGAAGATAAAAGTATTGATCACACAAGACAATAACATCAAACCAATAAAATGTCATCTTTGTCGTAGCTTTGGTCACTACGCAAAAAATTGTAGACTGAAGCAAATAACCACAACAGACACACTAAATGAAAAGAACATAAAAAGACCTAAAGATATGAATCAGAAATACGACAAAAATATAACAATACAAAACGTGAAAACAGCAAAGATCGAGAACGGAAGTCTAATATTCCAAAAGGCATTTGTCAACGGAATAATAACTACATGCCTACGAAGTTCCGCAATATCGATAGTCGGGGTGAAACAACAACTAGTTAAGATCGAAGACTACACAGGAGAAGAAATTAAATGTCGAACTTTCGGTGGAAACATCGAAACATATGACATAGCATGGATCACAATCAATAGTCGATATTATACAGGCAGAATAAAAGCAGCGGTACTACCGGACCCGTGCGCTGGACTAATCATAGGCAACATACCACAAGTAAAAGATACAGTAGTGAATGCCGTGACCAGAGCACAAATATCCAAAGGAAATAATGAAGGTATCGAACTCACTCGACAAGCGACACCAACCGCCAAACCTAAAACATACGAGAATAATGACCATGCATACAAATGTACATATATATTAAGGTACATCGCCATTGGTCAACTCTGAACGAGTCTACCACACCAACTTAGGGCTAAAAGATGGCATTGGACCGGCAAGAAGAATGCAAATAACAGAAAACGGTTCCACATCGACCAACATCGACCAACGGGGAAGATAGAAGATCAAAGTATTATAAACTTTGACAGATAGAAAGATGTTGTAAATGAGTCTACAAGATAGATCTATATCGGCAATAAGATGAACTTGCGGTTATAAGACGAAAAGACATCGTTCACGAAGAAGAAGTAATCACCCTAGACAACTGAAATATAAGTAGACCGCAAGCAGACAAAGGCTTATGCAATGACCCCATCTATGAGTATTAAATTATTACGTCACATGGAAAACCCAAATGACAACCGAGAAATACCGCGGTACACAAGTCAGGTACACATTGCTCATGTTCCACGATACCATATAGAAATAATAATATAGATGGTAATGGTACCTATTAACCACGCATATCCCCTCATTCGGACGTAATGGTCTTGATAGGTTTGAGGTTGCTTGTCTGTAGGGCAAATGAGGGACTACTATGGGGAGGCCACGGGACCTTATGAAGCTCATAGTATGTTAGACTAACCCCTCCCCCCCCCCCCCCATAGGTTGGCTACACGTCGCCTGCGCGGAAAGTAGGTTGATAGGGCGTGCCTGAACATAATAATATTTTGTTTTTTCATTTTCTGCAGTGGGTAATAGAATGCCATGCTATCATATTATCAGATATAATACGGTTGTGGAAGGACAACAATATAGTGTAGAGTAATAACCTGACTACTCATATCGCTCCCAAGTCATGGGATTAAAAAACCAAATAGACTATGAAAATGGCTACACCATTTTCAAAAATTGGGGGAGGGGGCATAATGCCATGGACCGATATGAGAGATACAGCGGGAAACGGACAGAGTAAGAACAGGGTTACAAGAGAAGTCGGTAGAGCAACAGATGATGATGAAGAAAGGGAAGTGACTCCAATGAGTTGCGTATCACGTGACATTAGTTGTGTGGCACACGAGACAGACGGCAAGACCCAGTCAGTCTTGCCAGGGTCTTTGGACACGACGGTTGTGGAAAGCGAATGCAGAAGTAAAGCGACATCAATTCAGCACACGCCGATGTGAAGCCAAGGTCGAGCCAAGCCGTAAGTTGGTATAGAACGTTAGATAGAGTGTTTTAGAATCATCGCATGTCAGCCCACACCTGTTGATAATGAGTGTATAACGGCGGCGATGACTTTTGAGAATAAACACTGACTATAATGGCGAGGACATTGGTTTGTTTGATATTCTCCGTTGTGACCTGTTCCTGCTTACAACTGCCCTGGTGGCTGAATAGACGAGCCGGTAATCAGCTACTTGGCAAGGCTAATGAAAATTTAATTGCATATACTTTACAGGACGTCACAGTCAACCCCAGCATTTTTGCAATTTGTAATTTCTTAGCAAGTTTACATTCAGTAGCTTGCCATTGCATTCCGAACGAACGGCACTCATACCACCAATCAGCCCAAGGCGGTCTGCCTGTAAATCGCCCGCAGCTGTGTTCCGGACGCGGTATGCGGTATTACAAATTGCGTTTGTAAGTCCTTCGCCACAGCGCCGGCTAATGCAACTAGAACATTATGTACAACTGTAAGTAAGAGCCAAACAACGCTGGCTAATGCAACTAGAACATTATATACAACTGTAAGTAAGAGCCAAACAACGCTGGCTAATGCAACTAGAACATTATATACAACTGTAAGTAAGAGCCAAACAACGCTGGCTAATGCAACTAGAACATAATATACAACTGTAAGTAAGAGCCAGACAACGCTGGCTAATGCAACTAGAACATTATATACAACTGTAAGTAAGAGCCAGACAACGCCGGCTAATGCAACTAGAACATAATATACAACTGTAAGTAAGAGCCAAACAGCGCCGGTTAATGCAACTAGAACATTATATACAACTGTAAGTAAGAGCCAGACAACGCTGGCTAATACAACTAGAACATTATATACAACTGTGACAAACGCATATGTGGTTTCTTCAACGAATATTGCAATTAACTTGGAGCGTCAGAGTAACTAACAAAGATTGTCTATAAGAGGCTAATGAAAGGGGGATTCGTGGTCTCGGGGTATGATGTCCTCCTCGAGTGCTGGAGGTCCCGGGTTCATGCCCAGGACCGGGATTTATTTCACGTGGACCTCTAGTACTGAAATTTCCCCTGGTCTCTGGGTAGTGAGATCGGACGCCCGTGTGTAT
Organism: Cepaea hortensis; assembly: GCA_963921405.1. NCBI lineage: Eukaryota > Metazoa > Mollusca > Gastropoda > Stylommatophora > Helicidae > Cepaea > Cepaea hortensis. The sequence goes on along the minus strand of OY992878.1, from coordinate 152,427,432 downwards.
TGTTGCGCAAGTAAAAAATCACTTGGCAGTTGAAAATCGAATAAAGAGTAGCCTAACGGCGCTGCCCAGGCAAAATTTCGAGTTAAAAATCTACCCAAAGTATTTCAGGATCCTCGCCGGTGCCACGGAGCTCGTGCACCGAGTTTGTGCACCGAGTTCGAGTTGATCCAGAGCACCAAGGACCGAGATCTGTGAAGAGACATGAACGCCTACGCCAGGTGTCAGGGTACATAATGATGATGATTCTGACTCAAAATGCTAGAAAATTACAACTGTGTGGTATCATGATCGTCAATGCCAGTTCTTAAGTAATTTGAAGAAGATGATGAAGATCCATTCACATTTCGCTGAAAGGTTTATTCCTGTTTATTCTTTTATCTATGTGTACGTCAAAACGTAATATTTTTGTTTGTTCATCATAAAAAGCTTAATATACACTGTTCTGTTATTTCTGAAGCCTGTGTAATTTATTTTCGCAATGGGATCTTGTAGTTTTTAATCTGCTAAATTATGCTTGGGATCTCTCATTTGTTTTCGGTCTTTTCATATTTCTGTCTTTCGCTCATGCATAAATTGTTGTGTTTTCTTTCTTTCTTTCTTTCTTTCTTTCTTTCTTTCTTTCTTTCTTTCTTTCTTTCTTTCTTTCTTTCTTTCTTTCTTTCTTTCTGTCTTTCTTTCTTTCTTAATTTGTTTTTTGTTGTTGTTTCTTTGTATATGCGTTTGTTTCTTAGTTTCTTCGTTTGTTTATGTTTTTCTTTGTGTGTTTGTGTCTTTGTTGGTTTTTGTTTCTTTTCTTCTGTATGTCTGATATATCGCACCAACTCTAACATGTAAAGTATCAAAATAAAATTAATGCCTTATATTTTGGCATATACACCCAATCACCCACCTACCCACCTGCCTAACAGCTCCAGGAAGAATTGAACCACAAGACTGTAAGACAGCAGGTAAGTGTATTATCTCTGTACAACGGCCATGTCACAAGGATTAACACTCATGGCAGGAAAGAGAAACAGAGCTGTGCCAAACTATTAAAATAAGTTGACCTATCTGGAAATATGGATTTCCCACAGCAAAACATGAAAATTATGCAACTTCAAATACAGAATAAACGAAAAAAATATATTAATCAATAAGATATGTCACGAATTTATCTTGGATATAAATCATGGAGCATAAACTTCACCGTCTCGTACGGAATCTATTTTTCTTTCTGCAAATCATCAAATGATGGTCCCGTATCAGGCAATCTTAAATAGTTGAGGAAAATAAAGTGCTAAATATACTTGAACTGTAGATGCGAATCGTATAGCTTGGGAAAGTTCCAGATTTTTTGTCGGCTTCAGAACTTGCTTGTATCGCCAGGAATCTGATCTCAGTGCGTGATTGCATCCCCGAGAACATTGCAAGATTTAACTAGATCAGGCAGCTTAACGGCCAAAATCAAAATGATCTCGAACAGTGGTTCTAAAACTGTGCTCCGCGGCAGTTATTGGTATCGTTTAAGGGCATCATTAAAAGGTAAGATGGTCGAGTTCAATGTACTGGGTTTTATCTCATACGGCCCGGTGTCTTTCCCCAGGGCGGTCTGCCGAAATGGTTGTACAAAGCAAGAACTCCGTAGCTTCACCTACAAACCCCGTGCGTTTCCGAGAAAAATGCACTAGTGAAATGAATGAGTCTGGAATCGAACTCATAGGCTTCGGAGCGCGAGGCAGGCGGTTTAACAACTTCTCCGTGGAGACTCCTATAGCTGTTGGCTCGATGTGGAATTTGATGTCTAATGGCTGTGTGTAAGGACATAGCTAATGTATGCAGTAGATGAATACTTTCCCATACACATAGATGTGTATGATTTTATGTGGGTACACATTCTTTTGTGTGTGGTGTGTGTATGCATGTGTGTGTGTATGTGTGTGTGTCTGTGTGTCTATGTGTGTGTCTGTGTGTGTGTCTCTGTGTGTGTGTCTCTGTGTGTGTGTCTATGTGTGTGTGTATGTGTGTGTCTATGTGTGTGTGTGTGTGTCTGTGTGTGTCTATGTATGTGTGTGTGCATCTATGTGTGTGTGTGTCTATGTGTGTGTGGCTATGTGTGTGTGTCTATGTGTGTGTGTCTGTGTGTGTGTGTCTATGTGTGTGTGTCTATGTGTGTGTGTCTATGTGTGTGTGTGTTTGTCTATGTGTGTGTATATGTGTGTGTGTCTATGTGTGTGTGTGTGTGTGTGTGTGTGTGTGTGTGTTTGTTCGTTAGCTTTGAATTCGAATGTAGTTAGGAATGTTTCGTGTGGAATGGTTCTCGTCGCTTCAGAAGTCGCAGATTGTGAGAATTGTGTGGATGTTTTGCCCTGACCATGCGGGTGTGCGGGGAATGAACAGGCTGATAGGCTGGCATGGATTGCACCTCTTGGTGGGAGGTTACTTATGGGCAAGTGAGAGGTGCTCGAGCGCCTGTGGGACCAGGTAGAGAAGGCGGAAGAACAGACTGAGAACCCGTATGCGGAAAGAATGATATTGCGGGAGATCGGAAGGGTTTCTGGAAGAATCTCAAAACTGAGAAGGAAGACAAGAAAAACTTTCTTTTAGATAGCGGTGGGAACGATCAGTAGTATGACTCTTCACTAGCTGTTGAACGAGGAGACGAACCGCATATGGGAATATCCTGATTGCAGTGATGTCTGTTCTTAGCTCCACTTAACTCAACTTGGCATGGTAAAAGTTGTCCTATGAAGGTGGAAAATATTCTCACAAATAAAAGCTGTGGACTGCAGTGAGAGAAAGAGTGTTAAAGTTCTAATTAAAACAATACCGATGTGTGTTTGTCACGCCAGAACAATAAACAAAATACACAAGAAAACGAGCTGTTCCCCTGGTGTCAACTACGCGAGAACCGCTGGTAAATAAATCTTATTTTTTCCCTGTTTGAAATGTTGTCCTTTAGGACTGTGTTATGCATTCTTTGTGATTGTTGTCTATTATTACGTCTTTGTTTAATATGGAACACATTTTTACAATGCTATTTGGCATGTACTTCTCAAGTGTCATCTTTCTCCTGGCTGTGTGTGCATGTGTCAGGGGCTTATATGTAAGTAATAGTGTAAGTGCCGGTATGTAAGCGAGAGTCAGTGTAAGCATAGCTGAGGTCAAGGGCAGTAGGAGACATCACGGCTTGGCTAACGGAGGGTCAAGCAAGAAGCCCGTGAACAGACCCACGTGATGTGGGAAGGTCAAGGAGGACGGAGTCAGTGTGTGTGAGACAGCGAATAGAGACGGACGTGTGGAGATCTAGCGAGTGATAGAACGATCGAACGATAGTGTTGTGACGGATAGATGGAGATGAACGTTGTGTAGTGATATTCGAGGAATGTACTAACTGTGATATGTGCGGGATGATGTGAGACTGTGATTGCGAATGGTCATACGGGCGACAGTGTAAATATCGCCCATGTGAGCAAGAGTTGGGCTGCTTGTGTTGAACGATTGTTTGAGCGTGAAGTGCGACCATGTTGTCAGCCTGTAGTATATTGTAATAAACGTTGTTCAGGAGATAGCTCCTGCGAGTTTTCCGATTGCATTCATGTGTTATTAGTATATGTATCGTAGATGTTGTAATTTGCCTGTCCAAGTCCAGTGAGCTAGAAGGAGAAAATAGTTAGGACTCTGACAGGTATAATGGTGTCAGAAGTACACACGAACCACATACCCAAGTAAAATGCATAAAAGAACGCTACGTATGTAAAGAAGAAGATCAATTGCATAATTTTATAAGAAATTGTAAATCGGAGATTTGTTAATAGAATCAGAACGAAAATAACATAATTTCTTTCCACAGCAGGTTTCAATTCTACAAAGCGACCGACGTAAACAGAACAGGTCAACGGTAACCAGCACGAGAATCACGTTCCTGTACATCAAGCGTTCGAGTAAACAGCGGATAAAGATAAGTTGATTAATTTTGATTGCTAATTACCCAAATCTGCATTCTTTGATTTTCTTGTGTAAATATCATCATTGGTGGAGGTAAATAGTAATTAACAGAAAATGATGTCAGATGATGAACACAGCCCAGATCAATCACACTTCTGGGGCACAAAACATTACAGAAAGTTGCAAGACTTTTTCGAGGGTACACGGGCACAAGACAAAGCAAAGTGTAATATAAATCATGACCTAATACGTTATTGGACACAGAAATTTGAAAAGAAAATGCAAGACTACAAAATCCCAAAAGATTATTGGAGTGTATGGTACACAGCACACGTACCAGTAAAAGGTAAAAAAACTATCGGAGATCATACCAGATTTGTCAAGTACAGACTATGAATATTATAAAACAAAAATATTAAAACAGTATGTAAACAAGTTCGATACTCTAAAATTAGAGGTACAAAATTTGAAATATTTTAGCTTATATGTAAGTAATAGTGTAAGTGCCGGTATGTAAGCGAGAGTCAGTGTAAGCATAGCTGAGGTCAAGGGCAGTAGGAGACATCACGGCTTGGCTAACGGAGGGTCAAGCAAGAAGCCCGTGAACAAACCCACGTGATGTGGGAAGGTCAAGGAGGACGGAGTCAGTGTGTGTGAGACAGCGAACAGAGACGGACGTGTGGAGATCTAGCGAGTGATAGAACGATCGAACGATAGTGTTGTGACGGATAGATGGAGATGAACGTTGTGTAGTGATATTCGAGGAATGTACTAACTGTGATATGTGCGGGATGATGTGAGACTGTGATTGCGAATGGTCATACGGGCGACAGTGTAAATATCGCCCATGTGAGCAAGAGTTGGGCTGCTTGTGTTGAACGATTGTTTGAGCGTGAAGTGCGACCATGTTGTCAGCCTGTAGTATATTGTAATAAACGTTGTTCAGGAGATAGCTCCTGCGAGTTTTCCGATTGCATTCATGTGTTATTAGTATATGTGTCGTAGATGTTGTAATTTGCCGGTCCAAGTCCAGTGAGCTAGAAGGAGAAAATAGTTAGGACTCTGACACATGTCTCAGTTCTCTCTGTCTCTCTCTGTCTCTGTGTGTGCGTGTGTGTTCTCTCTCTCTCTCTCTCTCTCTCTCTCTCTCTCTCTCTCTCTCTCTCTCTCTCTCTGTCTCTATCTTCATCTCACCCTCTACCAACACACACCCTCTCTCTGTCTCTATGTCTCTATTTCTGTCTCTATATCCCTCTCTCTGTTTCTATCTCTCTATTTCTGTCTCTATATCCCTCTCTCTGTCTCTATCTCTCTATTTCTGTCTCTATATCTCTCCCTCTCTCTGTCCAACTTAATCTCTATCCCTATGTTTGTTTCTCCCCCTCTCTCTGTCTGTCTCTATCTCCTAAGTTATGCATCCCATCAACAGATTTAGCTGTGATCGAGCCTGACTGATCAAAGAGTAGTTAACTTAAATGCCCAATCAGTAAATATTCCAACGGTGAGCGCTACCAGAGAAACACTCAGAGCAAATGAGCGCCCCTAGTCAGTCCCTGAAAATAAATTGCATCAAACATTATCCATGTTGTAACATTTGATACTACTATTATTTCTGCATAAACTCCGTTCTTCAAGTAGCTCACGCTTAGACGACATGAAGAACTTAGGGATTGATGCTGTTTCCATTCCTATGTGAAAACAGCACACTCATTTCGATTATGTGCATGAGATCTCCTAGCGTGTGTGCAAGGCTTGGGTGCTGAATGCCTACCATCATCATGGAGATTTACTGTGGCTCTCTTTCATTCTCGAAGCGTGAACGATCTGTGGTTCTAGACAGGCATTATCACAGCGGAGACTCTGAACCTCGAAGAGGTGAGGAGAAATTACTTCATCCCAATACCATTTCTCTTCTAGTGGTACATTTAAAAGCCTCTGTGCCTAGTTATCTTTCATTGGCTGGAGCAGTCCTTTTTTTCAGGAAACACCACCTACAGCCTTTCGAGACAGCAATTGCTTTCATTAATCAAACATTATTAGTCAACTCTTACGACACGTTTGGTACCATTATCTTCTTTCTTAGCGTGTCCAAGTAACTCACAGACAGAGAGCTCGATCCATCTTGGTACTGACTGCAACACCAGCACCACTAATAATATTTTCTTTTGCTGTTAAAGGTGGATTTTTTTAGTGAAACCTCTGGAAGACTGAGTCTTTCCTCTTAAATCTGATGTATTTTTGACTGAGCTGTGAAAAGATCTTGCATTTATCGGAGTGAGGCTGGAATAGAGACTTCGCCCCCCCCCCCCCCACCAGGTATAAATGTACCACCTCCACTTGGACTCTGTTACATCTTGTTCCCATCTCCAAGGCCAGAGTCCAGCGAACTAAGCTAAATGATACCGGAAATGGAACTTCACGTTATGATGCACCCAGGTAATGACTTGGCACAGCACATAGGGACTGGCCAGGAGTAGGCCTAGATCGATAATGTTTCCTTCAAGGGATTCAGGTCCTTCATTGGGAGCAGACTTCTGTACCCAGGGAGAACGTATACATGGATACTCGGGTGGGGTGCCGCTCACTGTCTTACCCAGCAATCACAATAGCCACAATAGCACTACAGCGCTAACGAATGGTGTCATATACGCGGCCAAAGATAGCAATGAGCAGTGTTAAACACGCGACCAAATACAGCTATCAGCGATATCAAATAAGCCGTCAAACACAGCAGTGATCGATGTAAAAAAAAACACGACCAAAAGACAGCAATGAAGGATGCCAAATAAGCGGTGAAAGACAGCAATGAACAATGTCAAATACGGGACCAAAGACAGCTGAATTCGATGTCAAATACGCGGTCAAAGACAGTAGTGAACATGCCAAATACGCGGTCAAAGAGAGCAGTGCAAGGCCAAAGACAGCAATGAACGATGTTAAGAACGCAGCTATACACTGCTCTTATAAATGTATTAAATCATATCAAATTCTATTTTAAAAACCATAACTTCCATTAATTCCCTAGCCACTTCATATCCAGTGCCATACGTATCGTTGGCGCCCGTTGGTTCTTACCCAACTTTTGTTTATCACTTGTCGTCATCGTGGCGCCCTCTTGATAGTTACCCAAGATCCTTTCCAAGAGTAGACAACTCACCGGTATTGAAATCAACAACAGCAGCAACAGCAACCCAGACCTGACTTATCACGCACATCATCATGGCACCCACTTGGTTCAGTTCCTTGATTTCCTTATCGCTGTTATTATTTATTCCTCTTCGAGCATTCCGTTGTGCAGTCTAGCCTAGCTATTTTAATGTGTTCTCTCTGGGAAGTTCACATGTGTTCTCTAACTGTAAAAAGCGTAAGATTAAATACAGCATGGAGAGGTCATTGTCTTATCGATGCTGTGAACATGTCTAATGTATGACGTTTCCCGCTATCAGATTGGGTTTTCTGCCTCTTCAAGTAACAGTGGGGAGAGGAGTTATAGTAAAATATATCGTGTTTTCGTTCTATAAATAATATGTTATCGTCATTAAGAAAAACACTAGACCAACAGAAAATAGGCGTCAAGCAAATATTAATGATAGTGGTGATGTTGATAGTAATGATAATACTATTGTTAAACTTCCGATCTGGTGATGTCGAGGTAGTATGTTCAACCACTACACCAGTCAGATGGACTAAAATGTTGACTTCTGATGTTTGATTTGGAGACGTAAATTACAAACACCTCAGAAGTAGGAGTGATCGCAGAACAGACCAGGTTCTAAGCCTTGGTGGCAACTTGTTTAGGGTTGAAGCTCCGACCAACGGACAGTTAGAGCATTGTTTTGCTGACCCGGCAGCTTCTGCAGCGTGTCTTGTTCCAGATGTATTGGTATTACCTTTCCTCTGGAGTAAACTAGACAGGGCGAGAGAGGGATCATGCTGCATGGGCAACACATGCTCTCTACAATTCAGCCCAGGCTTTGTGCTATAGAGAGGTTTAACTCCATTCCTGACCTTACCGCTGTGGGTTATAATGAATGCCACTGTTTAGAATCCTTTAATTTATTTTGATCACTCCAGGTCTAGATAACAAATGTATTTCTTTGGTGATTCTCTCCGTGAGAATGGGTTATTTTTAGTTGTCTAGTATAGTTTTCGGCTCTGTGGGTAAGGGATCACGAATGCAATTTGTAACCCCGCATATTGCGTTCGAGGCACAGCTGAAGGCAATTTAGAATCTGACCGCCTTGCGTTGGCTTCCCATACAAAAGATACCATTGCCGGTCGTTCAGTAGGAAATGGCAAACTCCTGAGCGTTAACTTGCCAAGAAATAAAAAACAACAATCAAAACAAAACAAAAAACAAAAACAAAAACAATGCTGCGATTGACTGCTACGTCCTGTAAAGGATATGCATCTAACTTAAATAGTGTGGTTATTATGTTCCTTCCTATCTGGTAGTGCCAATTAGTACTTCTCGGGAATGTGGCCAATACCAGGCCGACTATTTTAACTTCTCAGGAGATTTTCTGGTAACCATATAAAGAATGGCTGGCATGTGGGGTCAAGGTTTAATTTAACAGATCTCCGCCTCGAGAGAATGTCATAAACATGATCGCCGGACCGACAGGCCAGATAAAAACTACACGTAGATATAAATAAAGGTAGTGTGTGTTGAAAAAAAAAATAGATTTGACAAATCAAGATAATTGAGAAACAGTTTACAATATAACGAGAACAGTGACCATAGATAAGAACCAAAATATTGAGACAAGAAAGGTTCGACTAGCTCAACAAGTAAACATGAGATAAAAACATATAAAACAAACCGAAAAATTACACAGCAAACACGCACACGCACACATACACGCGCGCACGCGCATACGCTGAAGAAAGCAGAAACAACGTTACAGGACACAATTATGCAGTTCAAACTAAACTAAATGCCCCAGTTACGATCTCATTAATGATGAGAAAGTTACATTGTTTACTATATAATGTTATCTGTAAAAAGCGTCTCGGTTCCACAATATTGTGTTGTTTAATAACTTATATACACAGATTAACCAGAGAAATAATACTACTTATGTTAACCTATATACACTGATTAACCAGAGAGTAAATCTTTATTTGGTAATTATATGCATAGATCAACGAGAGAATAGATTTCAATGTGGTAATGTATATACATACACTGATCAACAAGAGTATAAATCTTCATTTTTTGGTAATTTACATATGCTGATCTACCAGAGAATAAATCTCCACTTGGTAATTTATGTATAGTGATTAATCAGGGGATAAATCTCCATGTGTTATTTACATATACTGATCAACCAGAGAATAAATCTCCACTTGGTAATTTATATATAGTGATTAACCAGGAAATAAATCTCCATTTGGTAATTTACATATATTGATCACCAAGCAGAAGTCAGCGTAAACGGGGATCTTAATACGCGAACGCTGAAACGTCCAGTGTGCTGACGGCGGGGTACAGGGTTTACTCCCTATACCGGACAGTTCAATTTGAACGTTGACGTCTGGTTCTGTTAGCAATGGCAAACTTCTATACGTAAAATTATCTAGTATATCAACCTGAGGTAATAGTTGAACATAACGCCCAGCAAAAGACACGCAACATCTATATCAACCAGCAAATTATGGGAAGTGTACGTGTGAGGGTGTTTCCCTTTTCTGTCTGTCTTGAAACCAAGGATGGAGTTTTACTAGAGGATAGAATCAATCATCAATAAGAATGAATTACTCGTTTGTCCACCATACAGCCACTGCTCCTCACAGTGAAGCAAACCTGCAGACATTGATCAACAGCATAGGCAAAATATGCGATTTGTTATCTTGAGAATAAGCATTAACAAAATGGTAATATTACTTCGGGGAATAGTTACGCCTCTGTATGTTAATTTGAATGCCACAATGCTTGAACCAGTTCAGAAATTTACATATCTCAGCTCCGCAGTTACAGAGGCGTTCTCTCTAGACGAATTAGGAACACGGATTGGCAGGGTCCTCAAAACAATGTGGGCAAAATTGAAGGTTTAGAAATGAGGTTATTGTTTGATAAAAGGAAGAATGTCATGGCTTTAGGAAAAACCAAACGAGGAAGTATTTTAAAAACTGACATTTAAGTAAACATTACTCAATGGGATCAATGTAAGAGACTTTCAATATTTCGGCCTTATAAACATATATAGTTGATTGTTAAAAAACATGTTAATGGGGAAGGAGGAGTGAAAACGTGCAAGAGGAAGGCCACGTTACAGGTAGGTGGACAACATCAAGAGATAGACTGGAAGAAGCGTGTATGCTGTATAGACGGTGTTGGAGATTCATTGCACCTGATCGATCTTGAGGTTTGAAGATTGAGCACAACCCACTATTGGCAACGCTGACAATATTCCGTTACGAACCTCCGTACGGAACTTTATTGATAATGATCCCTGCTGCCTCCAAGCTCTTCCAACTTGTTTCATGTCGTTCTTCAATTGCAGATTTATGACCTTCTCATACACGCATTGCCTGAAGCTAATATGGTGGGTTACCCTTTGCGCCCATATTCCCATGGGTGGTTTATCATCTGCAATTCTGTCATCAATCGCCTGCTGTCAAGACATCTGAGTGTCTACCTCTATAGAGGGGCTGTTTTGTCCTCTTATTCTGTTGGATACTCTGTCCTTAGACTCCGTTTGCCCACTTTTTGTGCGTTGTACTTCCTGTATCAATAGAATGCACATCTGAGAGTTTCTCTTCATCAAGTTGAGACCTTACTGGACAATGGAATATCTCATACTGCCTAGCACTTTAGAGCTGTTGTAGGCTCATGCTCTAATTTTAAAACTTTAGCCTAAAACTGTTGCATGGGTAGCGGCCTATATGGCCTACTCTTACTGATTTCCAATTACTGCGTCGTAGACGTGGGTTTTCTGAGTTTTCGCACTGATCTGAGAAAGCTAGGCGTCAGATTCACTATCATATATCAAAGGGGAGAATACAATCAACGGGTTCCATGAGGTGTAGATTCAACAGCTTGATTATTGCCAGTCATCTCGAGTTCCTCTAAAGCCCGCCACTTTTGGATTTTCTGTTGCGTTTGGTTGAACGTTCATGCATCAATGGCGCACTGCATACTTTAATGTCAGGTTTCTGGCTTTACAATATGTGGAACACGTTATGTCTTAGAAGATTACACAGATGACCATATGCCTGTAGACGGTTACACAGATGACATGACCATATGTCTTTAGAAGGTTACATAAATGACCATATATCTTTAGAAGGTTACATAAATGACCATATGTCTTTAGAAAGTTACATAAATGACCATATGTCTTTAGAAAGTTACATAAATGACCATATGTCTTTAGAAAGTTACATAAATGACCATCTATCTTTAGAAGGTTACATAAATTACCATATATCGTTAGAAAGTTACATAAATTACCATATATCGTTAGAAAGTTACATAAATGACCATATGCCTGTAGACGGTTACACAGATGACATGACCATATGTCTTTAGAAGGTTACATAAATGACCATATGTCTTTAGAAAGTTACATAAATGACCATATATCTTTAGAAGGTTACATAAATGACCATATGTCTTTAGAAAGTTACATAAATGACCATCTATCTTTAGAAGGTTACATAAATTACCATATATCGTTAGAAAGTTACATAAATTACTATATGTCTTTAGAAAGTTACACAGATTACCATATGCTTATACAAGGTTACACAGTTAACATCTGCCTTCTTGTGTGTACCACACGAAATTATATCCAGTTATGGCGCATTTGTCTGGCTCCTTTCAAGACTAGATCCCCAAAGACCCAAGTCCTGTAAACCTCAGGCAAGGTTTAAATGCGTTTAAAAGGGTTTACAAGACAAGCGGATCGGCTTAATTCTATATGGCTCTTTCATCCGGGCGGCCTGAACAAAGCGTCGCACAAAGCACGAACTCCGTAGCTCCAGCAACGACGACCTGGGATTTCCGAGAAAATTGCTCTCGTGAAATGAACAACGTAAGCCGGATTCGAACCCATAACCTTCGGAGAGAGAGGCTGATGGTGCGACTACTACGCCACGGAGACTCCCCAGCAATGGTATAATGCAGTAACGATAGCTTCTAACACCTGATATGCGTCCTGTTTGATGTGTGATTTGTTTTCAGCAAAACAAAGCATGATCTCATTCACTTAAATAACGCGTGCAGTAGAGATGCTACATGAAGAATTCTGCAATCGCAAGGTATGTTTGGGGCCAGGGAAGCAGGCATAAGGAAAAAACAACAATAAAATGCGGAGAACAGTGTGTAATGAAACACGAAATCAGAACCGCAAATTAAATAAAAGAAATTACTAATCTCCACTCATGGCTTCCTGCGCTGTTCCGCCATGTTTATTTATGCTTCAATACTTCAGGAGGTGACTCTAGAAGTTTGCGCATGAGGGACTGATTCCCTCTTTGGAGATGGAGTGGGTTATTAAGGGGAATAAACTGGCCCTAGTTAGAGAACGGGTCACCGCCGTGCGACATAAGAAACATCGTTGCTAGATGATTAATGAGGTTAATTGATTAGCACTTCATGATTAGCGAAAAAGGTTACTGGGTAGCTGCAGATATTAGAGGATTCAGGGGAAACAGGGGGAATTTGAAAGTTACTGGCACCTCAGGTACAATTCTATTTATACCAGATTCAAGGCTAGGTCTTTGCTGGGTTATAAGTGTATTTCTACATTCGGTAGCGTAGCGGCTAAACTCTGGACAGCCGGCCTGTGGACAAAGGTTCGAATCCGAATCTGGGCGAAGTTAAAATTTACTTACCTCCCATTTCGAACTCGCCTAAAATGAGTACAAGGAAATGTTTTGGAAAATAAAGGTCGTCGTTTTGATACTTATCATATAACCCACCGAGGGTCGTTTGATACTTATCATATCACCCACCGAGTGTCGATTGGTCTAGACGGATATTTGTCTAGCAACACATGCCTAAAACGCCTTAAGGCTCTACACTGAAGCAGCATTGTAAGTTTCCCGATGAGATAACAGAGACATAATTGGCAAGAAAATTAACGAGAAGGTACACAACATCTGAAATCTCGACACTTGGCACCCTAAGAAAAGTATATGCCACTGAACTACCTTTATTGTTTATTCGTGTAATTGTTGCATGTCCCTGGCAGGGCATTCCGCGCGCGGTCAACATCACAGCCAGGTTGATTTTATAAGCATTTTTACGTTCAATAAAGTGCCATAGAAGTCAACTTTGATGATCAGCTGACCGGTATAGGGGGTTAAACCACTTACCTCGTCATCGGCGCACTGGAGGTTTAAGCGCAAGAGCGTTTATCACAGCGGCCACATTGACATTTATTGTTAAAAAGGGTTTAAAAGGCAATAGTTTTCCATATGGCACGGTCTCTTTTCGAAGGAAGCGTCGCACACAGCACGAACTCCCCAGTTCCAGCGACGACCCCTACCTCCCACGATATGCCCAATGCGCCTCCAGGCTTCACTCAGCCAGCATTGTTTCAGATTGGTTCCAAGCACTTTGATGTTGCGTTTGAACAACCCATTGTTCTTTGTAATAACATTACTTTTGTTTTTCTGTTATTCAGATTAAGTTCTGTGTTTGGATATTCTGCTGTAATTATCTCTATTATTTCTTGTAACGTATTTGTAATGCATTCATACATTATGCATGTCCACAGATGTGAAGTTGCAGTGCCGAACTTGTATACCACGCTGGTCTCTGCTCTTGCATAAGAGAAACATAATTGTACAGCACAGATCCTCAGGTACCATATCCCAGTGCCAGGACGAGAGGAGAGTCTATACGCAAACCTGACTGGGATATATGCAAGTTCTTTCCGATCTGCCAGGATCTGAGCGTTAGCACGTCTGTCTCAGGGTTACAATTTGTAGTCTTCCAAGGGATCACACGATCAACCCACCCATATGCTTGCTTACTAAAGGGAGTTTAAAGGGGATCATATTTTCCTATCTATACAAGTAAGATGATAGATTGTGTAATGTTCACAGCTTTAGATAGCTCTGTGGCGAAGGGGTCACGGACGTAATTCGTAATCCCGCATACCGCATTCGAAACACAGCTGCGGGGATTTGGAAGCAGACCACCTTGCTTTGGATTTCATACAATGGTATGAGTACCGGTTGTTCAGAAATCACTGGAAAATTATTGAATGTAAAACCTGCCAAGACATCACAAACAGAGAAAATAATGCTGGGCTTGACTGCACCGTCCTGTAAAGGATATTCAACCAAGTAACTAGATGTCTAGTGATATACTGCGTAGCTATCTAGATGTCTAGTGATAGACTGTGTGTTCCAAGGAATCACACGAACCAAACATCAATCCACCTATATACTTGTTTACTAAAGTGGGTGTAAAGGCTGAGGGTTCAACTTCATTGCACCACGACCCTTAGTAGTCTCCGAGAAATTTGAACTCGGGAACCGCCTGATAGAGTGAAGAATCGAACCCACACTCTTCGAAGCGTGAGGCAGGTTGCTTAACCACTGCGCCATGGAGACCTCTTTTTATTGTTTTACTGTACTCTTCAGAATATATTTAAAGTGAAAGATAAGGACCCTTGTACACGCTTTGGACACACTGCTGTACCCACCTCTTAATAGACCAATGGGCACTCCACGAGTGATGTGGTCAGTTTCACACCGGACGCCTTCTCTTCCCCAGACATTTCTTGGTACCCACGTGAGTCACCTCAGATACATTAAAACATTCGAACCCGTTCCGATACGGCCCGAACGCATGTTCACCAGGCCGGCGGGTGAGCGTCTAGCCTCAATCTGGGCTCCCTGAATGAATTTACTGACTATGATTATATCTAACGCACGAACCTAGAGAATAACAGAGAGTGTAAAGATGTTAACAAACAGATGCATTACGATAATTTTCTACCTGACTCACGGGAACAAAGGCTCGCACGCCAGAATTCCACACACCCGCAATGCCCCTGTAAGTGTAAGTTCATTTCTTTATAGTTTTTAACCAGCTTTAAATAAATTATTACTTTCAAATGGCTCATTTTACCCCAGGGAAAGGCGCGCTGGTGATATAACTCACCTGCATCTGACGACAAATGCACAGATAAACAGATACAAAGTGAGCAAACTAGAAAAATGGCGCGGTTTAAAATGACTCCCGAACCAAGAGGCTCTAGAATTTTATCGTCTGGAGGGAAGATAATTTGAAATCTAATCCAAACGCCAGGAGTAAACTTCCTTTTTTTCTGTTCTGTTTACTTGCTACCTTCAACTTGAAAATGTTTATACAGTAATTGCTGGCGCTTTTTTGTGCTTGTTGTAACAATGTTACGCTACTGGTTCCCTTCATGGGAACGTCGTAAAAAGTAGGATAAATGAAATGGGGTGATGTTCACACAGTAGGTAGAAAGACGCAGGTAATTTCTGAGGCAGTGCTGCTGTAATGCTATCTGTCTGTCTGCATGATTCTCTGTATGTCTGTCTACCTAGCTACCTACCAATATGAACCATTTGCTGATAAGTAAAATCGCCATCGAAACAAGTAATAACATCGATGAAATGAACATAAACATTTAATGTAATTTAAACACAGGCATCCTGGCCTAGGGGTTAACGTCTTTCTTCGTAATCCCGTATATTCTCGTGAGGAAGGTAACATGCGCGAGAATCGGTAGCGGTTCTCGCCGCGTTGGTAACTTACGGGGGTATGTGATCCGGTCGCTCAGAAAGCAATAATAAACTACTGAGCGTAATCTTGCCTAGTACATCAACAGCAGCTGGAAGATGCTGGTGTTGACTGCAACGTCCTGTAAAGGGATATGAAAAAAAAAAAAAAAACACACACACACAGACACCATAAACAAAATATTGCACGATTTCTTGCCTGACATAATTCGCTGCATCTCGTCAGGGACACTTTGCAGAGTTATACGAGTATATTGTGTTTTGTGCAAGAATGAATGGTACTTTGTCTGAAATATGATGCACATTGTCGCTGACATTGCGGGAATGTGTAGAACATTATATCCACGGAATTGCAACAGTTATTAGAAAGTCCTTCTTTAATGTATTACTCAGTACTGATAGTGTACATACATGAACAATCATAGTTTTTATAATAAGAGGTCTACGTGACAATGGTGTTAAATGCGCTTGTACTTAAACTTCCGGTGCCTTGATGGCAGGGTAAGGGGTTCAACCCCCTATAGCGTTTAGTTGGACATCAACTAACGAATGTAAAATTCTCGTAGAACATTCTCGTGGCCAAGACGACCGCCTTAACTTTCCAGCACATTTCCTTATAATTATGTTAAGCTAGTTTGACGTGGGAGGCCAGGTCAAGTTTTACATTAGCTCAAATGCGGATTCGAACCAATTATCACCGGTCTGGCTGTCCAGAGTATAGCAAAGTATAACCCAGCAAAGACCTTGCCTTCAATCTGGTATAGATATGATTGTACCTGAGGTGCTAGTAACTTTCAAATGTCCCCTGTTCCCCCTGTATCCTCTAATATCTGCAGCTACCCAGTAACCTTTTCGCTAATCATGAAGTGCCAATCAATTAACCTCATTAATTATCTAGCAACGATGTTTCTTATGTCGCACGGCGGTGACCCGTTCTCTAACTAGTTTATTCCCCTTAATAACCCACTCCATCTCCAAGAAGAGAATCAGTCCCTCCTGCGCAAATTTCTAGAGTCAACTCTTGAAGCACTAAAGCATAAATAAACATGCTGGAATCTTAATGCAAGAAGCCATGAGTGGCGATTAGTACTTTCTTTGATTTAATTGACGGTTCTGATTTCTTGATTCATTGATTCATTAAACAGTTTTCTCCACATAAAAAAAAAAAAAACAAACAAACTTATGCCTGCTTCCTTCCCTAGCTCTAAACATACCTTGCGATTGCAGAATCCCCCCCTCCCCCATCCCCCCCCCCACCCAACCGCTCTCTCAGTAGATATATGCAGGGTTGTCCATGGGACATAATTTACATTGCGTGGTAATTTATGCATGTCTATCCCATCCCGTCCGATGGGACATTCCCATGGGAATAACATTCCCATGGCCAAGCCTGGTAGGCTTGTCCATGGGACATGTTTTTCTGTCCCATCCAATGGTAATTTATGCCTGTCCCATCTCGTCCCATCCCATCCCTAAACTATTCAAAAAATTCCCATTTTTCCCCATGGGATTCGCATGGCCAAACCTGGATATATGCTTAATTAATTGAAAAGCAAATATCCGCCCTTGAATATAAATGGTACAGAACATAATTAACAATTCATTTGACGGAAAGAAGAATAAAAAAGTTTTCATAAAACAAATACTCGGCATTGAATACCATTGGCTTAGGATAAATAGCAATGAGGAAAGTTACATATTTTGAATAGGTAAAAATACGCGAAAGTCTACTAAAAAGGAATATTGAGGAAAGTGCACCGGGGAAGATGAGGAGCGGGAGACAGCAAGATAGATTTAGTCAAGATTTCATAGATAATTGATATATGACAGCAACAGGTGTGGGGCAGTTGGCCTATGACAGAGAACATTTCGAAAGACAGTCGCGGGAACAAAGTTCTGAACTGAACAAACCAATTTTGGATAATGGAAAATATATTCTTTGTCATACCCGGAATTAAATAACTGGTCTCCTCTTTGAGAGACTGGTATTCTAACTACTCGGCCACGAACTCTTCACCATCTGGTGGGCATGACTGAGCACCACGGAAACGTCTGATGGAGTATACTACTAGTAGTCGTAAAATATGACTATAAAGAACAAGAAAATCAAAAGAAGCTGACATGTGCTTTATTTGTCCCAGTGCTGTGTGGCAAATGCTACACATGGACAGTCTTAGAAACACACAGGCGTATAAATACATCACGCGAGATGAGGTTCATAAGAAATGTAGTTTGAAAAGAAAAATAACGAAAGGAGAAATAAAATTAAAAAAAAATAAATAAATAAAATAAAGAGATACAAAGACAGATGAGACATTAAGAACAAGTGTAGCTATAACACTAATTTTCGTAGCGAAAAAGTTACGGACGTGTTTCGAAATCCCGTATACCTGGGTTAGAAACATAGCGGTGCTGGTTTTTTTTTTTTTCGAAAAAGGTATAGGCACCGGTCGTTCAGAAATCAATGGCAAACTACTGAACGTAAAGCTTTCTCAGGAATCACGAACAATCAAAAATGCTGGGGTTGACTGCTACGTCCTGTGAAGGACATGCAACTAAAACACTAATTACTGATTCTATAGAACACCAAAGAATTAAATGATTCGGACCATTGGCTACAATGGAAAAAAATCAACCAGCTACTAGAGAGATCCATATGAGAACATAGGGATACATGGAGAGAGTTCAACCCAGGAAAAGATAGATAGATGGAGTAAAAGGGGTATAAAAGAATACGAATATGACATTAGCACAAGTAACAAAATAAGAAAACGAAAAAAAAACATAATATAAAATTACATCGACCTTCTCTCTCGACCTCTTCTTACTTAATCTCCTCCCATTGCCTCTCCAATTTTCCCTTTATGACCACATTTTCCAGGTTTCCCGCTGTCACGGCTTGCCCAAAGAATGTGGACTGTTACCTCCTAATGCCAATAAGAAATACAGAGGCAAACCCCAAGACCCACTTTGCATCCGCACTTAAGAACATAATAAATGCCAGGAACAAAATGATGTAAACATAAAGAAATATTTCCTAGGGCTTTTCAATTAAAAGCTATGCAGTCTCTTCTAACCTCTTTGTGAATTATTTCCCCTCCTGAATATGTAGCATGTCTTTGTATTGTCAAATACCCCACTGAGACCACCAGCCCCGTATGAAAACAAGAGTAGAATTGATACCAGTAACATCTATGTTATTGTAGCATACCTAGCGATTCTCAGATATATCAAGTATGTTACTAACCTTAGGGTTATTCAGATAAACATGAAGTCGGATTTGATGTCCAGGTAGGGATGCCCTGACAATAGACACTATAAACAGGATCACAGAAGTAGGCAGGAAAGGATTCTCCAGAGTGATTTTAACAATGTTGCCAGATTCAGGATGAAAAATTGGAAAGGTGGTGTGGTGACCTTTTGAAAGAAAACAGAGGGTTCCAACGAGCCGTTGATCTAGGAAAGTGGAAGCGTGGGAAGTATAGATGGGATAAAGGTAATAGTTGATGAAGAAATTTTGTTTGATGGTATTTCCATGTGAAATGTCTTGAGCTTTAACGGCAATTAAATCTCTTGTGTCTTAACGGCAATTATATTACACATATATATGAAATCTCTTGTCTTACAAGCTATTATGCTACACATGCATGTGGAATTTTTGGTGTTCTGACGGCAATTATACTACAAAGTTTGTGAAATACCAAGTGTCTTACAGCAGTTATATTACACATGTGTGCGAAATTTCTTGTGTCTTGACTGTAATGAGACTAAATACAAATGTGAAACCTCTTGTCTTACAATCAATTATACTACATATTTATGTGAAATCTCTTGTGTCTTACAATCAATTATACTACACATTTATGTGAAATCTCTTGTCTTACAATCAATTATACTACACATTTATGTGAAATCTCTTGTGTCTTACAATCAATTATACTACACATTTATGTGAAATCTCAGAGACAATATCATAGTGCTCCGGGCAATGTCACAGGTGCTCTGTAAATCCGGTGATATCTAAGCATCATATTCTTATGCTGCCTTGGTCGGTGCAGGCCAATATGTTTGTCTATTACCATATGCCTTCTGTGTTTGTCTTCTGTTTTCTTGATAAGCGAGGTAGTCAATTTGACACTGCGGATCCCCACATACAGGGTGTATTTTTAATGACTGTGCAGTGTTTGAAAATATTGCCGGTCCAAGTTTTGTACTTTCATATTATGTTGCATGAACTTTACAGAGGGTGAATACAAAACTTGGACCAGCAATATTTTCAAACACTGCATAGTCATTAAAAATACACCCTATATCATCGCCATCATATAAGCCTGTGAGATCATGGCTCCTCACCTCACGCGATCACCAAAGTCTTGCATCTGGTCTTTGTTCTTGTTCCCATTAAGCAACACGACCAAGCCATCCAGACATGTCTCTCTCTTTCTCCCGCTTGCTCTTTTCTCATCAAATTTGTTAGTTATCATGAAGCTTTCAGTTTTTCCCCCTCCTCTTAATGCGCCCATAAATATTGATGTCCACGTCTAATTTCCCCTCTAATTTACAATTTACAGTCTTCATTTGTTTCTTGAAGAGCATCCCTTATTCTCTTTCACTCATTTCCCTTTCTGTCCTTTCGTAGTATTTTCTTCGCAGTCTCCTCACAAACCACCAACACTAGACATTTTTCAGCTGATCAGGTTACTTACTGTCCATATTTCACAAGCATTTAGCAGGCAGAAGATCTCTTTACTGGAACAATGGCTGCGGTCACCCGGCCAGTACGGTCACTGCCTGGAAGGAAAGCAACGGCAAACTACCTTCTTTAAAAATGTCTAGTTCATTATGATTCGCCTAATAACCGATCTGGATGGCTTGACCACATGGCATGGTCGAGACAGTAACACTTAGCTGATCCATGACTCTGGTGACGAGTGAAATGGCGAGTCATGACCGCCCACGCTTCCCGGCATGGCACATGATTGATTGATTAGCAGTGGACTAACGCTGTGTCGAAGGGGATAGGAAAGCAATTCGCAATCCCACACACCGCGTTCGAAACACAGCTGACGGTGATTTTGGAGCAAACCTCTTTGCGCTAGTTTTCAAAAGTGTTATGAGTGCCAATTGTTCAAAACGCAATGGCAAATTACTGAACTTAAACTTGCCAAGAAATCATCAACAGCCCAAAATGCTCTTGTTGGCGGCTTCGTTCTGCAAAGCATATACATTTAACGCTTTAACAGCAGAGGTTCTATATAACACTTCAACACTTTTTTTTAGCCACAGTTGAAAGCTTTTTATTGGTCAGTATGGTTTTCATCTTGTAAAAGGCTACCTTAGCCGTAGCATTCTTATTCTAATCCTTAGATACTAAGGCTGATCCGAGATAGTTGTACCGAGCCACTTGTTTAAGTATTTTCCCATTTTTTTAGATGTTACATCCCACACATGCAAGGTACAACTATTGTTTTGTTATACAACTGACTGACGATTCAAAACCTCAACCATTGGGTCTGTCAAAAACCCCTGGACATTAATCCACTCCTGGGCTGCTCATCACCTCTCTGATCCATCTACCGAAGTGTGTATGTATTTACCATCCCAACGTTGGATCTCAACGCCCACTTCCACAGATTCACCGCCAAACAAACTGTTGATTTGGACCACACACAAATTGATGACGAAAATGCGAAGTTTGATTGATTGATTGATTTAGGAACCGACATCACAGCATTCTGGACATTCCCATAAGCGCTCCGTCCCCATCCTCAGAAGCCAGCGAAGAGTTCCAACCCCAATAGTACCAGTAGCAATCTGATTATATGTGCGTCTCGCCTTTCCTCTAACCGTTGAGCATCGGCCAGATCCCCTCGTCACTCCTCGCTGTAGCATTCTTGCCAGACCATGGTGATCCCCTTGCTCCTCCGAGGTGTACACGTGCTCCCACAAGGCCGCAACCACGTCTTCCTTATCATGCATCAATATTCCACCAAGTTTTGCAGAGCCAGCCAATCTGTCTGCCTGTTCATTCCCCAGCACACCAGCATGCCCCGGAGAACTGATCCAGACGATTCTTGCCACCCGTGACTTCCGAAACTAAGCAAGCCACTCTGCACGAAGCTTGCCTGTCCTCACCCTACTCAGCATGCTTTCTGAGTCAGTTACAATCACAATGTGTGTGTGTATCGTATTCTCCAACCAGCGGAAAGCTGCATTGACTGCCTCCACCTCCATTCTTAGGCTAGATGTTGTGGTATCATATGCCAGGCTCTCCTGCACCAAACGTCGACAAGTAGGGGTGTGTCACAGTTATCACTTAAAAGTTGTTAATATGGTAGCAGACATGTTGTATTATATATCAAATTAAAAGGGGTTGCTTAGGGAAAACTACTGTATATAAGTCCATGGCAGATAGGGGCGGTTGCTTAAGACGATTTAGCATCCCAAGACATTCAAATAGTTAATCATATTTATTTAGTACACAGGCGTATATTCGTAGCTATAATGAACAATATCCGCGCTGAATTTCAATTTAGCGTCGGCAAATACTATTTGGGAATCTTCCACGTGAAGCTGGTAACTATCATGAAAGGCCACGTTAAGATGTGTTTATCCAACAATTCACTTCAAAGCTATTTAGTCACAAAGACTTTAAAGGTGGTTTTGCGGAGTTGTTAGTACTTCGTTCCAGGTAATCGCTTGAGCAAAGACAGCTGGAGTTGGCAAGTACCCGAATAGTACACAATGTGGAAAAGTTAGTCCCAGGTCTCGTTACACCAACAAAAGCGGAGAGTTTTCAAATAGTATGACCCAGATCTGTGACTTGCTTCTATTCATTTTACTTCACCTTCTATTTATCTGCCGGCTTCCTGGTCTAGAGGTTAGCGACTTTTCTCCGTTATCTCATATACTCTCGTAAGTAACGTGACGACGGTGAGAATCAGCAGTGGTTCGAATCGCGTCGGTAACTTACGGGGTATGTGAGCCGGCCGCTCAGAAAGCAATGGCAAACTACTGACCGTAATCTTGCCAAGAATAATCAACAATCAGCTGAAAGATGCTAATGTTGACAGCAATGTCCTGTAAAGGATATGCAGACAATTATTTTTCTATTTATCTGCCTGTTTAGTGGCGAAGGTATTACGGACGCAGTAAGTGATCCCTCATACGGCGTTCGAAACACACCTGCGGGAGATTTGGCAGCGACCGACTTGCGTTGGGTTTTTCTTTTTATAAAATGGTATATGTGTCGGTCGTTCAGAAAGCAATGGCAAACTACTGACTGCGACGTCCTGTAAAGGATATGTAACTAAATTTAACTCAATTTATCTGGAAGTCGCAGTAGTGGACAGACTAGCATGCTTGCCTGCCGGCCCGGTAGTTCTGTGTTCGAATGCAGATCAATCATGTTAAGTAAAATTGTCGTGACCTTCCAGGTCAAGCCAGATTCAGAAGGGTTCCAGAAAATACCGTTGAAATAAAAGTCATCGGCGTGATGCTTACCAAATCAATCATCGGCTGCTCATTGGTCTATAAAAATATGTGGCTGACACTATATAAGCCTCAAGGCTTTTAAGCTGAGTGTGATTTATTTTTCTCTACTTTTCCTCTCAATGTTTTTCTCTATTTCTTTTGCCTTGTGGATTTCAGACAACGCCCTATCTAATTATACTATTCTCAGTGTTTTTTAATGTATTTACTATCAAGTACCAGGGATTTTTCTTCACCTCCAGTTTCGCTGATATTTGCCTAGTTCTCCCCATGAGCTGCACATTGATGATCCTGTCATACCGTGAAATCTCCTCTGTTTTACAAAGACACCAATTAGTGAATGTTTATACGAGGGGAAGTCTATAAGTAAGTCACAAATGGATGTAGAAAAATAACTAAATATGATAACAACTTGAAACCAGTTTATTTTTATACATACATTGTCCCTTTATTTCTCAACATAATTTCCACCAACATTGATGCACTTATCCCATCGTTTTATCAGTCCTTCCAAACCGGCCGCATAGAACTGCGTGCTCTGTTTTCTAAACCACGTTTTCACTTCACATTCAACTTCGGCGTCATTCCCGAAATGTCTCCCGCCATCGCGATAACCCCCATCGCTAGGGGTTAAGTCGGGGCTGTAAGGTGGATTTCCAGAACTTCCTACCTTAGTTGGTTAATTGAATGTGAAATGAAACTAACGGTTGGTTAGTTAATCAGTTAGATAGTTAGTTGCAATTTTCATTACAAGACGTCGCAGTGAACCCCAGCATTGTTTGCTTGTTTGTGAGTCATTTTACGTTCAGTAGTTTGCCATTACAAAAATAGTTGCATATCCTTTATAGGACAATGCAGTCAACATTAGCATTTTTTGCTGTTGTGACCTCTTTGCAAGTTTACATTCAGTAGTTTGCCATTAGCCGGTCTCCCAGGTCTAGAGGTACACGACTTTCTCCGTAATCTCGTATACTCTCGTGAGTGACGTGACGTGCGCGAGAATCGGTAGGTTCTCTCCGCGTAGGTAACTTAGGGGTATGTGAGCCGGTCGCTCAGAAAGCAATGGCAAACTACTGAGCGTAATCTTGCCAAGAAATCAACAATCAGCTGAAAGATGCTGATGTTGACAGCAATGTCCTGTAATGGATATGCGAACAAAACAAAAAAAAGTTTGCCATTGATTTCTGAAAGACTGGCACCCATACCAATTCGTAAAAAAAACAACACAAAAAACAAAACAAAGCAACGCAGTGTGTTGCCAAACGCGCGCAGCTGTGTTTCGAATGCAAGTATGCGGGATTATGAACCGCGTCCGTAGACACCTCACCACGGAGCGTGCACTTTGTCATTGCTGTCTGGAAAAGAAATATTATTATTATTATTATTATTATTATTACTATTATTATTATTATTATTATTTGGTTCGTTGATAAAGAGTGTGGCCGAAACGGTGGCTTCTATCTTTGTGTGTGTCTGACCCCCCCCCCCCCCCCCGCCTTTTGTCCAACTTTATATTTGTATCCTGTATTCATTGTGATCCAATTACCATCTCGGCAAAGGTCAACACCCTTATTTCCACATCCGACTGGAATTTGCATGCTTCTGTAAATACAAGGGTCATGAAATCTTTTTACAATTCTTAAGTGACTTGGTAAAATTTATATATAAAAGTGCTCACACAATTTTGAAGGACGCCTTTAAAAATAGACGTAGCGAGGCACATACAAAAAAAAAAGGGGGGGGGGGAGTCGTGTAAATTGTGTAGAAATATTTCTTTTTAAAGCACGAAAGCAACGAAGGTGAAAGTTAAAGAAGAAAAATGACAACAAACGAGAAATGAATTCAATAAAGTGCAGTCATAACATGGGTAAAAGTGGAAAGTTTGGTGCAGTGTAGGCAGTAAGAAATAACGAATAACGATCATAGTTAACGATAGTTAACGGGGAGAATTCAAACTTAAAAATATATGTGTAATAACAATGATGAAAGCAGACATTCCAGAAAGATCTTTCTAAAATATATTACTATGATTTATATGAATACTGAGTATCATCATCACACATCAAGTGCCTTGCCAGCTGGCGTAGGTGTTCATGACTCTCCACAAATCTCGGTCTTTAGTGTCCTGGATCATCCATCCATCATGTGCCATGCCGGTAAGCGTGGGCGGTCATGTTTTGCCATCTCACTCGATCACCAGAGTCGTGGATCAACTCCGCTAATAATATTCCTCCATGCCACCATCTAAGTCCGCCCAAAATAATATCTCTTTTTCCTCTTCTGCCTCTCTTCCCCTCGATATTTCCAATTGTCACGTTGTTCTCCGGTGCCTTTTTTATCATCACTGACTGTTTGTCTCATTCTTATTGCTGAATATAATGTTTTAGTTTCTTTTAAGCAGTCGTTGTTAGTTACTTAGTCCAAGGAATTCGCAACAGTCATCTCACGAACAACATCTTTGTTACCCCAAGTTCTTCCTAATTTGTTCATTTACATTGCAAGATTCACTGCCATGCCACATAGCATTTCATCACTTTCTTTCTTACATTCAGTTGTAGTTACTTATTGCTCAAGATACCTTTTATTTTCTGAAATGCAGCTTTTGCTTGCCCTATTCTGTTCTTAATCTCTGTTGTGTATCTTCCATCTAATGTTATAATTGCACCTAGGTATTTACAATTATCCACTTGATTAAATATGTCCCCTTGTATTTCAATTTCACCGAATGCTGAGTGTAAGAGAAATAAAAAGACGTAACGATCAAACTACTGAACGTAAAACAGTACTTAAAAAAACCAACCTGGTGGTGAGATTGGTTGCAACGTCCCGCAAATGACATACAGCATTTTTAGAAGTCACCGTGGCCGAAATGATAAGAATGATTGCTTTAAACTTCCAATAGGGACGCAGAGGTGTTTCCAAGGCACCAGGGCCGTGTTATATACTGGCCAAGACATATTGACGCGTCCTCGTCGAGCGTCCTGGGCAACAGGTCCCTTCGTGGTCCTGGCTAAAGTCAGTAGGATCGCCGATTCCTCCGAAGTCGGAGAGTGTCTGCCTGTGCGGCGAGGAACCACCAGTCTGCACACCAATAAGCCAGACATGGGACAACGGATACTCACGCAAACCTCAGGTCTTGTATGACATCACACTGATGTTGGACAACAGGATGCCTTCATCCGACATACAGGACTTCGCGTTGGAGCTCAAGCCAACGAACACAAGCAAGCAACTTCCAATACGCTGATGGCGTCGTAAGGGGTTCATCAAGTTGGACTCAAATGTTTACTTCGCGTTCAGAAAGCAATGACAAACTACTGAACGTTAAATTGCCTAAAAAAATCATCCTCTGAAAATCAAAACTCTCAAAGAACATGACGTGTTGAAAAACAAACACACACACAAACAAACAAACAAACAAACGGTGATGTGGAAATAAGGGTGACAATAGAGACTACAGGTACAGTGTTAGAGAGATAAAGGTTGGAATATCGTAACACACACGCACGCACGCATGCACGCACGCACACAGAGTATATATATATATGTAAACGCTAACGTAGTCATGTATGGTATATATATTAACTCTCTGAAAGATAGATAGAATGAGAGAGAGAGAGAGAGAGAGAGAGAGAGAGTGTGTGTGAGAAAGAGAGCGAGAGAGAGAGAGAGGGAGGGAGAGAGAGATACAGATAGAGAGAGAGAGAGAGAGAGAGAGAGAGAGAGAATGAGAGAATGAGTTAGAAAGTTGGGGACTTCCCAGAGATGAGTATTGTATATATCAAGACATTCATATAGAATGTGTCTTCATCAGAACGTTCTGACGATCACACAACGACTGACAGGAAGTTAATATTGTGGCCTCAAATCAGATCACATGATGATGATGGTGACTATGATTATCCGAGAACGCAAATCGTCTCTGAAGCAGCCATCTTGAAAGAGTGGACAAGGCCCCAGGGGTATTTAAGAACAGATCTGCAAGTGTCATTCCATTGTAAGTGTGCGTGAGGCTCTCATTTGCGGCTTCGGCGGCTCGTTAGAAGTGTTTAGAGATTAGCGTACGCTAACTACAGCCTTATTAGCGAATGTTTTGGCTTTGTGTTGTACAAACAAATCCCGGATTCAAGTGGAGAGAATCGACTGGTATTTGAAAACCTTGAAGTTGTCGCCCGCTGTTTCAGCTAGCTCAAAACAATGGAGCGGATCTCAACTCGAGTTGTGGAGGGAGGTTCCGCTACCGTATGTTTTAGTGATGTTGCTAAAGAAAAAACCACTGAATGAGGAAAGAGAGCGTGAAAGTGAAACATTAAGAGAGAAGGTTATGTAAAGAGATTGCAGAAGTGGTGACATGAAATTATGTAATAATTACGAACACTTGTTTTGATAAGTCAAGCAAGCGAAATGTTTAACTTATCATGAAAGACCGTATAAGAAAAAAGAAAAAAGAAAAAAAAGAAGAAACATGAACTGACGATAGACGGAATAGAGATATACTTGGAAGTCAGCATGAACGAATGGATAAGAGCGCTTGATCTTAAACTTCCTGTGTGCTGATGCCGAGGTAGCGGGTTAAATACCTACACCGGTCAGTTGGATTAAATTGTTGACTTCTCCTTGACTTTGGGACGTAAATTACAAGTACCTCAGAAGTCGGAGTGTGTTCGCCTGATGGCGAGGGACACTGATAACAGGGAAAACTAATCCACACACAAAAATCAGTTCAGTGTACAAGAAGTAGTAGCAAGTGTATGGACTACACTGGAGTTCAAGGCGAGTGAACCAAATAAAAAAAATAAATTATTTAACATGTTAAACGGAAGGGCAGTTCTAGAACAGAGCAAAGAAGACATGTTGATCTGTATTCTTCCTTTATAGACTTCTCAAACGGAGGTCGGCGTGGAGGTTTCACGCTCTCCAGCTTAAACTGTAAATGTTTGTTCACGTTTCATCCTTGACTTCGGGGTCGTAAATAACAAGTATGTCAGAAGTCGGTGAGGGTGAGGGACACCAGTATTACCACTAACTGCTAAGTTAATATTAGTTTACAAACACACACACACACAAGAACTTTGAAACTCCCAATAGAGTCTTTCGTTCAATAGTCACGCACATTAAAGGCGAGAGTCCAAATACATTGCACCGTGTTATACTCCATTGGGCTAGGACTTTACCCCGCAGAATTGCAAGCCGCTTGCCAGGGGCATTGTGCAAAGCACAAACTCCGTAGCTCCATAGATGATACCTTTTGTTTTCCTGAAAAACTGGACACAGGGTCTGAAGTACATAGTTCGAAAAAAAAAACAACCTCACAACGCAAGGCAGAAAGCTTGACCATTTCATCAAGGAAATCCCCACGTCACGCTATAAGGTGTTTTATTTCTTATCACACGTTGTGACAAGTATCCATGGTTCACACTTATACTCTAATACGGGCAGTATAAAGCATACTCAACCTAGTTTTCTGACCTCAGCAGCCTGACTCTTTCCAAATAAGAGTACATAATTTGATGATGTCATTTGAAAAAGCCAAATACAGACACACTTTTCATTTTCCTTCCACTTTCGGATTTTGCTGACTTATTCAGCTGAGTCAGTTATCGTATTTCAGAAATTCTAGAATGCTTGTGTCATTTCCGCCACAGCTGCTTCATCATGTGCGAAATTGCTAGTATTAATTAGGTTACGTTGACCCCCAGTAAGAAATAACCTAGATAATGTAACACCCTAATCATTTCACGAAATGCGATAACCCATTTTTATATGTAAATATAGAGATGCCGCAAAATCCATCAGCAATAGTAGGTCACAACGTTCGTTAAACGTCATATTTGCTTTAACGATATATGTTTTTCTTTCTTTTATCATGTATCCCCATCGGGACATAGACCCTTAATCAATTCACTCCATGCCATCCAATCCCTAGCTACCCCACACAGCTCTATCTATGTCCTCCCCATAATACTTATTTCTCTTTCTACTTCTCCGTGTGTTTGTGGATCTTCCTCTATTTCAGTTGTCCAGTTGATTCCATACAATGGTCTTTTTAGATATAGATTAACTTGTCATTAAACATTACGTTAATCAGGCGGTGTTCCAATGTAAACTTAGGAGGGGTCCTAATATAACATTAATTACTTTAACATATTATACACATAATATAACATCAACCTTAATGTCACAAATGTTTATTCGTTGATTCGTAACCATGTAATTTGCTCCTTCCACAAACATGCCACATTTAATCATTATCTATGCGATCTACACAACAAGAAAGAAAACTCAGTACCACGCCAAACCATTTTCAAATAGGGGAAACTTGAGAAGGCGTCATGCCATGTACTCCATACAAACCGACAAATGTTACACGCAGGCTTACACACAGGTCCCTCATATACAACGACTGTGACACAGAAAGCTGCGCTGTCCTGTTGCATTAGTGTTGTTCGCAAGTTGCTAATCACCTCTTTACACCGCACATCATGTAGGAAAGCAAAATGTCATATTAAATTATTACCACCCATTAATTCATTGGTCAATTACCGCCGGAAATTGCTGCAAGTGTGTACCATGGGAAACTACTCTCTATAGGAAAGATGGCGGCTTTGAGACAGACTTTCAAGTGTTGCTATAAGTTTCTATCTATCTATCTATCCGTCCGTCCGTCCGTCCGTCTCCCTCTCTGTGTGTGTGTGTGTGTGTGTGTGTGTGTGTGTGTGTGTCTGTCTGTCTGTCTGTCTGTCTGTCTGCCTGCCTGCCTGCCTGCCTGCCTGCCTGCCTGCCTGTCTGTCTGTCTGTCTGTCTGTCTGTCTTGTCTTATTGATTTTTACAAATAAATAGCGTGTAGATTCCTGTAGTTTTTTTTTTTATCACAAGAAAGACCTAACACTTAAAACCTCTCCCCTGTTTTTCATTCCCTCCTCCTCCCCTCACTGCCCGCCCGATCTTGCTCATTTCAGAAAGGAATCACTCATAGTTTGACCAGATGCTCGGCGACAATAGACGAGCAATCTAGTCGCGTGTTGCTCTCAACAAATATTTCACATATCCATTCAGTAATACATTCTCATCTTCATTCTTCCATCCACAATGCACGCAACAACACGGATCGACGTTAACAGCCATCGCGTGCTATATTTCAGTCGTATTCCTTGTAAAATATGACGTCTGGTCCGTTTCGAGTTCGTGCACATAATTTGATGACGTCATTTACAACAATAGCTATATACAAGCCCAATTTCCGTTTCCTTTTCCACTTTCATATTTAGATGATTTATACTTCAACCGTTATGGGTGGTGTAGGAGTTCATTTCAAATAACGGTCTCTTGAACTTTAGTGTATATTTCTCGTTCAGCGAGCAATGGCAAACTACTGAATCGTCTAGTAAATCACGAACAGCTAGTAAATGCTGGTGTTCATTGCAATGTGCTGTTTCATCCATCATGTGCCGTGCCGGTAAGCGTGGGCGGTCATGATTCACCATGCCACTCGATCACCAGAGTCGTGGTTTAGCTCAGTGTTCCTGTCTCGACAAAGACACATGGCCAAGCCATCGATGTATTTACTTCTCTATCTTCCTCTTGTTCTCTTACCCTCGAACTTGCTAGTTTTGTCATCAAGTTCTTCAATTTATTTCTTCTCGTAACAAGTCCAACAAATTTTGACTGTTTGCGTTTAATTTCTCTAGTCAGTGTATAATTTTCATTTGTTTCTTTTAGGACTTGGTCATTGGTTTTTCTGTCTGTTCATGGTATTCTCTGCATTCTCCTCAGAAACCACATTTCCACAGCCATCAGATGTTTTTCATCTTGTTTGGTCATTGTCCAAGCTTCACATCCATACAACAGTACATGGTCTATGTAGCACCCCAGCACTCTTTTTCTCGTTGCAACTGACATCTTTTTATCGGTCAGTAAATTGTTCAACTTGCAGAAAGCTACTTTCGCAATGATAATTCTTGTTCTAATTTCTCCAAGGCATCTCCCATCAGATGTTATGACTATTCCGAGATAACTGTACCTATTCACTTGTTTGAGAATATTCCCATTTTCTTGTTTATTACGTTGTGGTATTTCCTTCGTGCCAGTGACGACCATAATCTGTGTCTTCTTACAACTCAATTCTAACCCTAGCTGTTCACTGTGTGCAACAGCCGCATCTACTAACTGGTGCAGATCCTACTGTCTTGCTAAAGAACTTGAAATATGTTTATTTAAAACACAGCAACAGAACTGTGAGGTAAATTTTAAGTGTATTTTACTATTCGAGCACTGAAGTACATTTGTTCCTTAGCCACAGGTATGTTCTTTCTCTTACAGCTCAGTCTCCTTCTGCAGTCCGGAAAGCGACGCACAAAACACGAACTCCGCAGCTCCAGCGACGACCCTAAGTAGTCTCAGAAAAAATGCACTCGTGAACCGAAGGACGCCGGCCGGAATCGAACCCACAACCTTTGGAGCCCGAGTCAGACGGCTTTACCACTTTGCCACGGAGATTCCCGTTCTCTGGTATGTGGCTCAAATCCTGTAGCTTTCAATTTCTTTTCTTGTCTAGCCTCTACAAGATTAAAGGCGTGTTTGTAAAGCGAAGTTAAAGGCGAAAGTATCGATTCCATTGCACCGGGTTTTATCCCAAAGAGATAAGTCTCTTTTCTCATAGCAGCCTGCCGAAAGCTTCGCACAAAGCTCGATCTCCGTTGGTCCAGTGACGAATACAGGAAAGTCAGAGAAAATTGCACTCGTGAACCGAATGACAACGTCCAGACATAAAACCATAACCATCGGAGCGTTAGGCAGGCGGTTTAAACCACTTCGCCACGGAGACCTCTCTCTAACTTGTCTATCCCCTCAAATAAATACTTTTCCCACTTTGTCACCTCTTCGATTTTCATTGTTTATAAATAATCAAACACTTGATAATGCATTCACTCCGTGACGTATTCGATTTCATTATTATTCACTCATGATGATGATGATGATGATGATGAGGGATGACTTTTTGAGAAAAGGAGTTGGGGCTCACAGAAGTGACTGAATTAGAAGCGACAAGAACAGAAATATATGATAAGTATGACACCGTGCATTGAAATCGTTGAGAAAGAACTACTGTAATAAAGTGTTCTGGGCATCTTTTAAAAAGTCTTAAAAGTCGAGATGATCGACTTCATTGCTCCGGGTATTATCCCATATGGCTCGGTCTTCTTCCGCAGGGTGGCCTGCCGAAGCATCGTACAAAGCACGAACTCCGTAGCTCCGGCGATGACCCCCATGAGTCTCCGAGAAAAATGCACTCGTGAACCGAAAGACGTTGCCCGGAATCGAACCCTCAACCTTTTTGAATTTACCTATTATGTTGTATGAACTTTACAGAGGGTAAATATAAAACTTGAACCGGTAATATTTTCCAACACGGCACAGTCATTAAAAATACACCCAATATTTGGTCAAACATTTAATTATCTCATCACTAGCCCCTAATATGATGTTAAAACTACTGAGCGTAATCTTGCCAAGAAATCAACAACCAGCTGAAATATTCTGATGTTGACAGCGATGTCCTGTAAAGTATATGCGAAAGAAAAAAAAGTGATGTTAGCTGGTAATGAGGATGTTACTACTCGCAACTGATTTTACAAGTTTGCTTCCGTCAGTCTGGAATCCAGTCCGCTCTTTGTGATGGTAAGTTCTGAAAAGAATTACTTGTAGCAGTAAGTCGTTCCGACCACAAATGCATATTTCAAAGCATCTCTTGAAAGTGGAGAATTCATCAATGCTTACGTAATGTTTATAGAATTCAGGCAGTGAGAGGTAGTTGTACTTTGTTGCCAGCTCACCAATGCTTTTGTAAAATTAATAGAATTCAAGCAGTGGGAGGTTGTTCTACCCAGCTTTCAGCTCATCATTGCTTTGCGGATGAATAATTTCAGTTATGTTATCAGCTGGTTCCACATTGAATGGTGTAGCAAGGATGTTCAATTAGATTTGTTTACTTTTGATATCCTTAAATCTTTCATTTCATACCTCAATTAGTTTCTCACATTCATCTGGATGTTCATGTGTCGTAGAAGGATTTTGTGCTGATAGAGTGGATCTTGACCAAATGATTTTGCGTGCCTTATATGACCCGCCGGTCTCCGTGGCCAAAGTCTAGCGAACGCGGTTCGTGAGCTGCTTAACTGGCGTTCGAAACGCAGCCGCGACCGATTTGTGCAGCAGACCGTGTCTCGTTGTCTTATAACGTGTTATTATAGGAGCCTATGTTCAGAAAGCAATGGCAAACTTCTGAACGTAAAAACTTGCCTAGTACATCAACAGCAGCTGAAAAATGCTGGTGTTGACTGCAATAGCAAATTAAAAGAGGGGTGGCCAAACAAGAACACTACGCAGGAAGCCAAAGAAGATTGATAAACCAACATAGAACTGGTGTCGAGAGCCGCTACACGCTGCGGGATTTGCTGAAAAGGGGATCTGAGCACTTATGGACTGAATGGTTCGATGTGCAGTGAGGATGATCTGTCGACTAACTAACTAACTAACTAACTAACTAACTAACTAACTAACCTATGACCACAGAGCCGACAGACGAGAGTCTAGCCGCTACTCTAACGCGGCACCCGAGAATAATGTACCTCTCCCGGGAAGGTTACCCCGATCAACAAATGCCCGCAGAAGTCGGATGTGTCGGCCTAACGGCGCAGGAATGCAGCTCTGCTGTAAACAGGCACAACGCAATCACGTCCGAAAAAAAAAAAAAACAACTGCGGATGAACGAAGAAGAAGAAGATGTACCTCTCTAAAAAGAAAGATGATGTCTGCACACCAGGCACCTGGAGTTAGAGATAAATATAGACTAACGGTACACATATTCCCCTACCCATAACCCCCGTTGAGATACACTCACCCCCGGATGTCTGTCTTCGTGTTAACACAGTGCGATCTGGCTCTGTTTGTCGTCAGCTCTAGATTACTATCCAACAGGAACTTTGAGGTGATACAAGTTGTCGCTCTACGGTACACTTCTGAGGAATCCGTCAACAGTCAGTTGCTGTAGTAACAAAACCGGTTGACAGATCGGAACATCTTCATTAAGACTGCAGCATGTTCGCTTAATTGAATGTTTCCGATTTTACAACAAAAAAGGGAAAGAAAAATACACACATAACTCACGAATAGAAATGGAGAGAGCAGCGTTTAAGATTCGTGTCCAATAATAAATAATATATGACACAGACACAGACGATTGAGAGGTAACCGAGCTCGTCTCGGGCTCATAAGGTAGTTGGTTTGATCCCCGCCGAGACCTGGGACTTTTTCCAAGAACTTAATGTATATAATGATATCACATCTTTTCTCGTATTTCTCCGGTAGAGCGTGGATTCTAGCCTTATCGGATACAGGCGAAAAACAGGAGGTACCTGTGCAAGTTGCGCTTCACACAGACAACGTTAGTTGAAAATTCCAAAGAGTAGGCTTTAAGGCGGTCACTCTAGCACCATTGTCTCTCCAGAGATCTCATACCTTGTTGTTCTAAATCAACTTTGTGTCTTATATTCCTCCATGCCACCGCCTCAGCATAATTTCCCTTTGTCTCCCTCTACCGCTTTTCTCACAGTTCTTTCCAGTTGTTACGATGTTCTCCAATGCGCCTCTTCTCATCGCATGACTAAAGAAAGCCGTTTGTCTCTGTCTTATTATTGTTTAAAATATTCTAGTTTTATTAGCCTCTTTCAGACAATCATTGTTAGTTTATTCTGTCAGTCCAAAGAATTCGCAACATTCATCTCATGAACCACATCTCAGTTGCTTCCAGTCATCTTTCTAATTTGTTTTTTACATTCCAAGATGCACTGCCAAACACCAAAATAAGCTCTATGTAATATTTCAGCACGCTCCTTCTTACATTCAGTTACAGTAACTTATTGCATAAAGTACTTTTCATTTTCTGAAATGCAGCTTTCGCGTGCCTATTCTGCTATCAATCTCTGTTGTACATCTAGTATCCAAGATTATAATAATTGCTCACTCTATAATGCAAACTCTTGCTATGGAAAGCTGCATAATGAGTAAGTAAATGCGGCATCAGTGTAACGGACAGACCCAGCACACTATATTAGTTGTAATAATTAAACAGGTGCTTAATGGTAATACATGTGAGAATATACATGCTCTTTAAACAGCACATAATTGGCTGCTTCTGGGGACCGGTATGTATGGCAGATGGGATATTGCATGGGGCATTCTCCGTTGACAGCTGACAAAGGATGATAGGAAACTGGACGCTCACCGTGATGATTTAAATATACGAAGGGGCTTCAGATGAAAACCTTAAAAGTGTGATATAAATTATAATAACCATGACATTGTCTTGTAATTGTTCAATATTATTAAGCATGTCAAGAGAGTTAAGCACGTGATATCACCGTGCAGACGAACACGTTGACGTCATTAGGACAACTTAAAGATGGCCGCTCCACTTCTGAAATGCGCCAAAAGGAGCAGCGTTCTGTTATCCGTTTTTTTTTTTTGGTTTAAATCTTTGACCTCCACTTTCAGTGTGTACAACATCCCCTGTACTCGCTAGACCTATCCCCAATGTGATTTCCACCTGTTTGGACAACTCAAAGAGTCATTTGGAGGAAAGACTTTTCGGTCCGATGAAAATGTACAGATGGTGATTACACACGCGACCAAGAGGCATTTTTCTACAGCAATCCAAGCAGTTTAACGGCGCCGGAGGACGGTGCATTGAACGTAGTGGTAACTACAGCGAAAAATGTTACATGTGTTCTTTACTGACAGCACCCTCGTATATGCAGGAATATCCAGGTATTGGGAATAAAGGCAACGCCTGTCTGTTACCGGGGCACATTAGGGAAGCATAGAATAGTAACAACGTAACAAACATGGATGTCGTAAGAGGCGACTAAGGAGAGGTGAGTTGAGACCGACTACCTCATCCCGCAAAAAAATTTAGGTGGACCATTCAGCCAGTGATACATAAGTCTACAAAGGGCTGGGCTGGAGCTGGTAGAGGTGCCATGCTCCCCTGGGAGGTCAAAGGCAGACAGATAGAATAAGCGTAGATACAGCAATCGGGCTAGAGCGAGACTCTACACAATTCTTGTAGCAGGAACTGCTGCAGTTGTGTGACGGGTTAATGAAGTCGAATATTTGTCGGCCTGAGTGTACGGAGAAAAGGTGGTCAGTCTTTCTTTGCCCTGGCACACGACGAGAACTGGCATAGAAGCCTTGTCCGACCACGCTGATGACATTGTCACTGTAACGTCCTAAGTGTTACACAAACTAGCACCCTAGAGGCTATGTGGGGTGGGGATTGTACGGAGTACAAGAATGATACCCCAATAACTAACTAACTAACTAACTAACTACCTATTCAACCAACCAACCAACTAATGAACCAACCAACCAGCTATTTATCTAACTAACGAACTAACTAACTAACTAACTAACTAACTAACTAACTAACTAACTAACTAACTAACTAACTAACTATCTAACTAACTAACTAACTAACTAACTAACTAACTAACTATCTAACTAACTAACTAACTAACTAACTAACTAACTATCTAACTAACTATCTAACTAACTAACTAACTAAATAACTAACTAACTAACTAACTAACTGACTGACTGACTGACTGACTGACTGACCGACTGACTGACTGACTTACTAGCGAACTAACTATCGAACCAACTAACTAATTAAGTAATAAACTAACGAACTAACTAATCAACTAATGAACTGACTAACTAAATAACTGACTGACTGAATAACTAACTAACTAGCTAACTAACTAACTAACTAACTATCTATCTAACTAACTAAATAACTAACTAATTAACTAACTAACTAACTAACTAACTAACTATCTAACTAACTATCTATCTAACTAACTAACTAACTAACCAACTGACTGACTGACTGACGGACTGACTGACTGACTGACTGACTGACTGACTAACTGACTTA
Organism: Cepaea hortensis; assembly: GCA_963921405.1. Lineage (NCBI taxonomy): Eukaryota > Metazoa > Mollusca > Gastropoda > Stylommatophora > Helicidae > Cepaea > Cepaea hortensis. The sequence goes on along the minus strand of OY992878.1, from coordinate 152,390,294 downwards.
CTAGCGAACTAACTATCGAACCAACTAACTAATTAAGTAACAAACTAACGAACTAACTAATCAACAAACGAACTGACTGACTAAATAACTGACTGACTGACTGACTGACTGTCTGACTGACTGACTGACTGACTAACTAACTAACTAACTAACTAACTAACTAACTAACTAACTAACCAACTAAGGAACTGACTGACTGACTGAATGAATGACTGACTGAATGACTGAATAACTGACTGACTGATTTACTAACTAACTAACTATGTTGGGATCTATAAAACAAAATGCTCAGTTTAGCATATATGGATTACAGCAGGGAGAGCAGTAAATTACCTTTTGAATGAAGCGCCGGGCACTGCAGCGTAGAGGCCTAATCGTTAGAGAGGGGGACAACAGAACACTCAAGGTCGGATCCATGCCAGCAACAGTATCATGGGGAAAAGTGGATTGTAAGGGCACAGCAGTCCTCGAGGAAATGAGATCCTCAATTCACATCACAATATTGTGGCCTAATACATGTAAACGTGGGACGGGGGTGGGGGTTTCCAAGTCATTACTCTCCTGCCTCGCACTATGAAAGTTGAGGGTTCGTTTTCAAACTCAGTCAGTTCGGTTCACGGGTGCAATTTGTGGAGACCCCTGTGGGTCGTTGATAGAGCTATGAAGTTGTTGCTCTGTGCGAAGCTTTCTGTAGGCCGCTCTGAGGAACGAACGAACGTACATTATTTTCAATGGGTTAAGAATTGGGCAAGCATGCCCGTTTGACAACTGCCCTTCTAATCTCCCCGCTCTCATACATTATTTCATTCATACATCACTTATGACGCTAATCTTAGACAAGGAAGATAACCACAGAAACAATATGCATTATAAACGCATGAGATGTGTGCAGTAACCAATTATACATGACTCACTAAAACTAATTTTTGATATGGCAATTATAAGTAGCTAAGGTAGATGTACCGTTCTCCCTGGCGAAGGAGTTAACGACTTTCTCGGTAATCCCGTATATCCACGTGAGAAACACAGCTGCGTGAGATTCGGTAGCGGACCGCGACGCGTTGCTTACTTACGGAGTATGTGAGCCGGTCGTTCAGAAAGCAATGGCAAACTACTGCGCGTAATCTTGCCAAGAACATCAACAACAGCTGAAAAATGGTGGTGTTGACTGCAACGTCCTGTAAGGAATATGCAACTTTAAAAAAGGGGTAGATGTAGCGTACCACAATTAGGGTAATGTTTATTATACTAGTTGCCCTTTGAGATAATCATAGTTTTTGTTCTTACCCTTTCTTCTTCTTCTTCTTCTTCTTCTTCTTCTTCTTCTTCTTCTTCTTCTTCTTCTTCTTCTTCTTCTTCTTCTTCTTCTTCTTCTTCTTCTTCTTCTTCTTCTTCTTCTTCTTCTTCTTCTTCTTCTTCTGTTTCTTCTTCCTCTTCTTCTTCTTCTGCGTTCATCCGGAGTGTTTTTTTTTTTTCGGACGTGGTTGCATTGTGCCTGTTTACAGCAGAGCTGCGTTCTTGCGCCGTTAGGCCGACACATCCGACTTCTGCTGGCATTTGTTGACCGGGTTAACCTTCCCGAGGTTCTTACCCTTTTAAGAGGAAAGAATACATGACCATGTAGGATCGAACTCTATGCAATGAAATGGACCCTCTTACACGTTACCTCTTTATTATAAGGTGTAGACCGGAACGCAGATGGACACGCACACCGTGGGCATGGGTGTGCATGAGGCAGGAGAAATGGCAAGAGATAGAGAGATTTTCTCTGCGCGCCGTGATGAGAACGACCTTCTGCACAGACCCTACTACTGGAAGAGTTTATAGAGGTCTAGCAATGAATGCACAGCGTCTGTCACTGAATGTTTCTTACTTCTCCACATTATTTATTCAGTGATAATGACAATTAGCGTCTGCAAATAATGCCGTCCTATTCTTTGTTTTTGTTTTTCATACGCAGTCAGTTGTATCTCTACAATATTATTTCCATCATTTGAATAATCTCCTTGAGCATAGTTAAATGTTCGAGTTCTGAGAACCTGTCTGCTGGTGTTATTTCCTCTGCCCTCTGTAACACCCATCAGAAACCATAGGGTGCCACTCAGCCGCTACAACATCATTATGCTGGATAATTAGGCTATGTTTCGTGCCATGCCGGCTCACTGTTTCCTCATTACTTCAGTGTACTTACGTTTGGCATTGCAGCATCGTCTTAGAAACAGTCATCTCAGTGGTTCTCAAAACGATAAATATGGAACGTGAAGCTTCTTCTACGATCATTCCGCGATGAAATGTGTGAGGGAAGGTAGACTAGGGTCGAGGATCACGTTGATCACGACCAGTCTCGGCATCAGAAGGTAACACAAGCCTGGTTAACGATGTGATTATTGTTGATCATAGTCTCTGTTGTGATGACGCGGCCGAAGAGGGCAAATTGCGTATACTGTGAGACTGTAAGAGGGCCACGTCTTTTCTGTTGTTTGCTGATGAAGGTTTGTTTACGCAACAATTCTATGTTTTCTGTAATTTTATTTGGTTAATCTGCCCTAGACTACCTGTGTGTGTGTGTGTGTGTGTGTGTGTGTGTGTGTTTGTGTGCGTAAGCGCGCGTGTGTGTATGTGTGTCTTTGTTTCTTTGAACTTTAACAGTTTTAGAACAGTGTTAATCCATTTCGTTTATATTAAAACAAGTTGAGAACCATCCATGCATACATAGGACCATTAACATTTAGTTACCAATATAAATGCAACAACTCAGCTAGACGACCTGCATAGCTAACAGTAGAAATGATCAGTCAACTCGGTCACACCAAAATAAAGAAACCAGGAATTCATCTGTTACACAGGACGAGCCTTTTATCTAAATTCTGCGGGCTTTGTGAAGTTGCTTCTTCGCTTGAACGAGTATCTAAAAAACGTACTTGTACTGTTTTATATTCGCCAGACAAAGGTTGCCGCAAACGCTTTAGTCCGGGGCACGGGAGATATGGGGATTCGGCGCCTGCAACTGTCGGGAGGTGAAGAACCTGTGATCAATCACCCGAGAAAACATCCCGCGAGACTTCCTCACCCGCCTGTCATTGGGCGTGAAAAAGTATAATTCAGTGTATATGTTTGCGCTTTTGTGCACGAAGTTATTTTTGTAGAGTGAGGCAAAAAATGGTCAAACAAATTATTTTAAACACATCCAGCATCATCATGTGTTATACGTATAAGATCATGGGCGGATATGGTTCGCTAACTCATACGATCATCAGAGTCATGGGCGAGGTCTGTGCTGATTATGCCATGTATCCAAGTTATCCAGGTATCCATCTTTCTGCCTGCCTCTTGCTCTTTTCCCATTAATCTTTGTCAGCTACCACTCAGTTATAAAGTTTATTTCAGGTTATAACGTGCACTTTAAAAAAAAAAAAGGACTAAATGTCCACGTCTAATATCTTTAGCCAATTAATGGTTTTCATTTCTTTTATTTTATCGGACTTTCTCATTTGTTGTCTGTACGTCCAAGGTATTCTTTGCAGTTTCCCCAGAAATCAAATCTCCACTACAACATGAACCCCTACTAGAATATTTGATTTTGCGAGTTACATGACCGAGTCATTAGACCGTCTGTCCCAACCAGGTGTAGTATTTAATAATATTGTAATATTAACTCATGTTCGTCACAACTGTTATAATTTAATCATGTTTCTATAACCCCATGTAATCACCAACAACTGCAAAGAACAATTGATGGACAGTTGGGGCTTAAGGACATATTCAAGAACTCTTTAGCAAAAATGTCATGGGCCACTTATTAAGAAACCACCAAGAACATACACCGAAGAGACCAAAGCAGAAACTACACACTAACATAAACTACACACTAACATAAACTGCACGCTAACATAATCTACACACTAACATAAACTGCACGCTAACATAAACTACACACTAACATAAACTGCACGCTAACATAAACTACACACTAACATAAACTACACACTAACATAAACTACACACTAACATAAACTACACACTAACATAAACTGCACACTAACATAAACTGCACACTAACATAAACTGCACACTAACAGCATGAACTGCTGCCAAATCGCCCGCAGCTGTGTTTCGAATGCGGTATGCTGGATTACGAACGGCGTCCGTAACCCCTTCGCCACAGAGCAAGCTTCAGGAGGCTACAATCCTAAAATTGTCAAAAGGATTTAAGCTTGCTTTGAACTCAAGCGTAGTCAATACACTTGCTACTACTTCTAGTACACTGGACTTGTTTCTTGCGTCTGGATTAGCTTTCCCTATTACTAGTGTCCCTCGCCATCAGGCGAACCTACTCCGACTTCTGAGGTACGTCCCCAAGTCAAGGACGAGAAGTCAACATTTTAGTCCAATTGATTGGTGTGGGGGGTTGAACCCCTTTATTACGTCTTTGACTTATAGAACATGTGATGCCAGGCCCATATGTTTATAGACCATTCGGAACTCGGTGGATTGTGTGGTCAGCAACAGGCTGCCGTCTTTACTTCCTAAGACATTTTCTAGCTGCTCGCTGGATTTAAGGCGGCCTGGTGTGCCTTGCCAATCGAGAAGACCTGATCATTCGGGGCCACATCGAATGACGGATGTCATTCGCGGCTATCGGCCAATTTTTTTGCTGTAACCTACGATTGGTGACGTTGCGATATTCTAGTGTGAGAATTTGGTTGCGTCTAGCGTGTACCGCGTGGTCCAGTAGTTACATACCCACGTCACATGCCAATGATCCGGGGTTTGTTTCCGGGACCAGTGAAGGATATGCACTACTGACGAGCTCAAACGAGAGCGAAACTCGAGTATACTGCTTCCAAATTGACGTGGACAAGGCCTTAGGTTCGTACCGGAATACGATCAACGATGCCAGTTGTGGGTTGTGCTCAATCTTTAAATCTCAAACCCCGAAACAACCAAATAAATCAACATTTCCTAGCACCCATATTAAGTTGGGCTACACTGGACGTGCATGTTAGTTACGAAATACAAAAGATGCCCCGACAAGGATTCGAACCAATGACCACTGTGTCGACAGGCGTGCGTCTAGACAGTACACTACAACGGCTCCCTCAAATGGTCTACCAGGAATTAAATGGAGATGTTCAGGTGACCGCTGTTATGTCCCCGTGTCTCTGGTAAGCCGGCTCTGTGATGCTAGCGATTCACAATCCCACGTACAGCGGTCGAAATCTGTTGCAAGCGATTTGTAACCGGCCAAAGTTGTGTTGATTTATAACAATGGTATAAGGTCATTCAGAAAGCAATGGCAAACAACTGAACGTAAATTTGCCAAAGAAATTTCAACCAGCCGAAACTTTTTGGGGTTGATTGCGACGTACTGCAAGGCACATGCAACTAACTGTTATCTTTAGTTAAAAAATAAAAACAAATTAGCTGCAAATCCTTTACAGGACGTAGCAGTCAACCCCAGCATATTTTGGCTGTTTGTGATTCCTGGGCAAGTTTGCGTTCTGTAGTTTGCCATTACTTTCTGAACAACCGGCACCCATTGCATTACATAAAGACCAACGCAGGGCGGCCGGTTGCCAAATCGCCTACAGGTGTGTTTCAAACGCGGCATCCGGGATTGCGAATTGTGTCCGTAACGCCTGGGCCACGGATGCGGTTATCTCGTGTACACACTCTATAATTCATGCTAGGTCCCCAGCAAAGCTATCTAGGTCAGACATACATGCTGCTTTTCCTCTCTCTCTCTCTCTCTCTCTCTCTCTCTCTCTCTCTCTCTCTCTCTCTCTCTCTCTCTCTCTCTCTCTCTCTACATACATATTATTATTATACATATAAGCGTGCCCGGCCATATTTCGCTATCTCGCCACGGAGCGGACTATCTCTTGTATGCACTCTATAATTCATGCTCTCTCTGTCTCTCTGTCTCTGTCTCTGTCTCTGTCTCTGTCTCTCTCTCTCTCTCTCTCTCTCTCTCTCTATATATATATATATATATATATATATATATATATATATATATATATATATATATATATATATATAATTATTATTATTATACATATAAGCGTGCGCTGCCATATTTCGCTATCTCACACGATCACCAGAGTCATGGATCCACTCGCCCATGCTATGTTGCCAAGCCATCAAAATATTTACTTCTCTGCCTTCCCCTTGTTCTTTCCCCGTTCAGTCTTGCCAGTTGTCACCAAGTCCACCACTTTATTTCTTCTCATAGTGTCCATTAATTCTTAACCGCGTACGATTAATCAATTTACGGGTTTCATTTGTTTCTTCTAGGACTTGGTATTTGATTTTTCTGTCAGAAACTACATTTCCACATCCATTTGATGTTTTTTTCAGATTGTCTGCTCATTGTGCACGTTTCACATCCATAGAAAGGTACAGGTTCTTTCTATGTAGCATTTTAGCACTTTTTTTCTCTTTACAACTGATATCTTTTTATTGGTCAGTATACTGTACCGAGATAGTTGTAACGATTCACTTGTTCAACATATTCGCATTTACCCGTATATTACATTGTGGTGTGCCTTTCTTCCTAGTGACGACCATAATCTCTATCTTCTTACAATTTAATAACTCCAACTGTTCACTGTGTACAATAATCGCATCTACTAGATGTTGCAGATCCTATTCGTTGTCTGCAACCAATACTGCATCATCTGCGTATCTAATGTTATGTCCCAAAATGTGGTTCCTAAGACGAATATTGCGAATTCCTTGGACTGCCCGAAAGAGGTTAATGAAAGTAGAACATTATATACACCGACAAGAAAGAGACAAAACAGTTTTCACTGGTCATGTGATGAGAAGAGAGACACTGGAGAACATCGTGACAACTCGAAAGATCGACGGACTTGATGATGATGGTGTCCCAAAATGGAGATTCCTCTCGTATCTTCTAAATTTCTGATAATGTGTAAATTTTATAGAGAAGCGAGAACTGGAGACATTACACATCCCTGTCTCACTTTTCTCTTAATAGGCTGATACTGACCTGCTTCATTATCAATCTTTATGGCAGCATGTTGTTTCCAATATATGCTTTTGAGAAGGCTACGGTATTTCCCATAAATTTGTTTGGTGGGTGAGTAGTCTCAAGGTATGGTGTCGGCCTCGATTGCTGGAGGTCTCGGGTTCACGCCCCAGTGAGTGCCGGGATTTTTTCACGTTGACTTCTAGTAACAATATTTCCCCTGGTCTCTGGGTAGTGAGATCGGACGCCCGTGTGTATTGTTTCGCACGTAAAAAATCCCGTGGCAGTCGAAAATAGAAAAAGACTGGCCTAATGGCGCTGTCGGGCAAAATTTCGAGTTAAAAATCTACCCAAAGTATTTAAGGATCCTCGCCTGTGCTACGGAGTTCGTGCAATAAGCTAAGATTCTCAGGAATCAGGCTTGAGTTAGGTGTAGAACGGAGCACTTATGGGTTACACTCGTTTGCAGTGATGTTGATCCGTCGACTAAACTAAACTAAACTAAACTAAACTAAACTAAACTAAACTAAAGGAGAGTGTATTCCACCTGCATTTGTGTAAGGTTTGCTTCCTCTATACATATTTTATCCATGGTAAAGGGCTCCATCTACCCGTGGGTATATTTTTGGTCCTAGACATGTTGACAGGGAAGTGGCTTTACGGCCTACTTTTAACGATTTTCAACTATTATGGATTTTTAACGTGCACAACTGGCACACTGTCCTCCTGATTTTCACCATTATCCAAGAAGGTTAGGTATCTTATCTGACTCTTCCGTAGAGGGACATATGCTATCATTAGATACCTGTGAGTCTCGGAGAAATTCCCAACCTCATCCTGCAATCGAATCCGGTCACTTCAAAGTCTGCGGCAGACAGCCTAACCGCTCTTATTGCTCTCTCTCTCTCTCTCTCTCTCTCTCTCTCTCTCTCTCTCTCTCTCTCTCTATATATATATATATATATATATATATATATATATATATATATATATATATATATATATTTTCACTATTCCTGCTAAAGTCGCAATCTTTCGTATGCAAATTATTTAAATCTGAAATTCTATTTTTTTTCCCATGTCCTTGAGAATGGGAACAAAAACAGATCTTCAGTCAGGGAATGTCAATTACTAAGTGAATAACTGTAAAATGCAAATGCTTTCATAGACATCCCTGACCCGTGTAGGGGTACCAACGGGCGGTAAGCTGTAACTATTTCTCCACCTGGGAGGTCCTTTTTTTCCTCTCTAAGTTAAGTTTGATTTCGTTTGGCAGCCATATGTGAGAGTAATGTTACTGGCGTGGTTAATGGATACTTAGTACAGACCTATGTAGGTCAGTAGCACATCTGGAGGTTACATATGGTGGCGAAGATCATCACAGGGCGAGTAGCCTACAGACATCGACCCCCGGGGAGTTTGTTTAAGTAATCTTTCTTAACAGAAGATTTGAACGTGATCGTTTGTACTGGGAACCTCTGCGTTCCAACAGCTACTGGGTGGTTTACAGTTCCGTTATAATCATCATCATCATCATCATCATCATCATCATCATCGCCATCATAGCAAAGCCAAAAATTTGTTGATGTTCCTTGTAGCCCGATGCAATCAAACCTACCCCTGGTTGATTTACTAATCTATTATTTAAATGCAACTATTACTATTATAGTTATGGGAAAAGAGTAAGTGTTAGAGAAAGAGACATTCTTGGGCGGCTTGGCTCTGACATAACCTGGACAGGAACACACTCCTAATCCAAGACTCTGGTGATGGAGTGAAATGCCGTGGTCGTCCACGCGAATCGGCATGGCATATGATGATGATTATAATTATACAGACACTTTATTGCCATCTAGTAGCTGTTGGAATGGAGATTTTTAAATGATAATTTTCCATTCACACTGTGACCAAACAGCCATCTTCATCATCATGTGCCATCCCGATAAGCGCGAAATACTATGCTTGGCCATCTCACCAGTCTAGGATCGGGTCTGTATACTTATCCCGATTATGTCACGCGATCAAGCAGTCTGGATATTTATTTCATTATCTTCTTTTAGAACTTTCTCTATCAATTTTTCCAGTTATCACTGCGTTTCCACGTGCGTTTCTCCTCAGAGAAATCTTGAATGGCAACATCTACTTTCTCTAATCTCGAATGTCAACGTCTACTTTCTTTAATCACTTTGCGGTTTTTATCTAATTCCCGAGGGACTACGTATTTCGTTTTTCTGTCCGTCCTTGGTACAACTTTAGCCATTCTGATTCTCTTCTTATTACAGTTCGCATCTGCCATCATCTATTATTTGCGGCAAAGATAGGAGAAACTTCTCGAGACGGCAGGCACAGAATATTTAAAGCAGGTCACAGGTGCAAAGTATACAAAGCGGGGAATACGGCACGTTGTGTGGAAAGTCACAGACACGTGGTGTCTTGTATCACAAAACCGACACCAGATGGTTAAAAATTATCGCTGTTATTTATTACGAACAATCAGCATCCCTACAATTCAACATCTTCTGGCTGACATTAGCGTTCACTGATTAAATTATTAACTGAGTGAGTAATTAGAATCGATGTGATTGCACTCAGGCTATATAAATGTTGTGTGTTGTTGTTGTTATATAAATATGTTCTCAGTGTCAACCAGAAAATGTTGAATTGTAGGGATGTTGATTGTCCTTGTTGGAGCACAGCATATGAATGCCTCTTTGTCTTTACCGATTTGTAATAATAGTTGCTACTGCTTCACGTCATGACAAATGACTATAACAGTAAGTAGGTCGACTCAATAATCTCCATGCCAATGTATAGTAGTCTACGATGCATTTTTATTCTTACAACTAATGCTGTCTAGCATCTTCTCCCTTTTTCTATCCCTGCATTATTTTCCCTTGAACATTCCCTAGTTACTTAGTTAGTTAGTTAGTTATTTAGTTAGTTGGTTGGTTGGTTGGTTGGTTGGTTGGTTGGTTGGTTGGTTAGTTAGTTAGTTAGTTAGTTAGTCGAGGTTCCAACTTCACGGCAACGGGTCATCCCCATTTTGCTCCATTCCTGTGCCAGTGAATATCACGCAAAATGCTCCCCACTGTTCAATGCGAAAAGTGGAATAGACTGCATTCCAACAGCCCGCACAGGTACACTGTGCATAATGCCACCGCCAGAATGCCAACACAAAATTCATCCACGAAAACCACAGTTCATCGTCGATGGACCCGGCAGTCACCAGAAAGACCTCATTGACCCGAGTTTTCTCACATGGCCCAGTCTTTAACCACAGGGCGACCCGCCTAAAGTGTCGCATAAAGCACGAACTCCGTAGCTTCAGCGCCGACTGCCAGGAGTCTCCTGAAAAATGCACTCGTGAACCGAAAAGGCAAATCAGTCAATTCAGCAACAGCTGGTAGCCATTGTTCCGAACATGCGACACTGTACAGGACAGATGTAACAGCATTCCACGCGAATTTCACAGCTGACAGTGTCGCCCACGCACTCACTCAGTAGCAGGGCGACGGAACCAAAGCTGCAAGCATAAACACGCCACAGGCCTTAACGGTTCAATGCCTAACCGCCATGTTGGCGACCGGAAGTCCCCTTGAACATTCCCGTTGTGAGCTCGTACTACATCATTCCCCTGTTCATAGTTAGCTGCATATTCTTTACAGGACGTAGCAGTCAACACCAACATTTTGGCTGTTCCTGATTTCTTGGCAAGTATACGCTCAGTAGTTTGCCATTGATTTCTGAACGACCAGTACTCATATCATTTTTATAATAAAGCCAACGCATGGCGATCTGCTGTCAAATCGCCCGCAACTTTGTTTCGAACGCGTTATGCGGGATTACGAACTGCGTCTGTAACCCCTTCACCATAATGTGACTAGAAAATGTGCATTGTTTTATTATAACACGAGTAACCAGTTTTGTGTGTGTTACCTTCATTCAAAATATGTACATTATGATGTTCACCTGTTCGCCGTGATCTCATCAAATTTGTTTTATAAAACATAAACCATGCAACTTCCACATCAATCTGATTAATTTGTTGATTGCCCATGATTCACACCCGAACTAAGGATTGGTTCTATAGAGCCCTTAAGAACTATCTTTCCCACTTCGACTTATAAGGATATGCTGTACACACTATTCTTCATCCCGTGAAAAGCTCCTGGTGTTAGGGCAAGACAGCGTTTTTTCTTTTTTGCGTTCGCTCGCTTTAAACCCAAGCATTGTGCATATAAGTGCTACCACTTCTAGTGCGCTGAACTGGATTTTGCATGCGGATTAGCTTTCTCTATTACCAGTGTCAATCGCCATCAGGTGAACCCACTCCGACTTCTGAGGTAATTATAATTTACGTCTCCAAATCAATTACGAGAAGTCAACATTTTAGTCCAACTGACTGGTGTAGGGGTTGAACCCGCTACCTCGGCATCAACACACCGGATGATTAAGAACGAGCGCTCTTATCCATTCGAGTCTACATTTATCTTTAATATATCTGGCATCTGCTTTTATAATAGTACTCACATACTTGACCAAGTCAAATCCAGTCTTATCAAGTACTCACATGCTTGAACAAGTCAAATAAAATCTTACAAAGCACTCACATATTTGAAACAAGTCAAATCACGTCTTATCACATACTCACACACTCGACCAAGTGAAATCAAGTCTATCAAGTACTCATATACTTGAACAAGTCAAATCAAGCTTTATCAAGTACTCAAATATTTGAACAAGTCAAATCAAATATATCAAGTACTCACATAGTTGTACACATTGACTTGCTTCAAACTAATTCCATTTCACATTACAATCATCAGCATGTTAGAAGCAACAGAGATGTGGTTCCTGAGAGAAATGTTGCCTTGGGCTGCCAGAGTAACTAACAACGACTGTCTGAACGAGGTTATTGAAACTGGAACATTATATACAACAATAAGAAAGAGACAAACAGCTTTCTTCGTTCATATGATAAGAAAAGAGGCATTTGAGACCATCTTTGCAACTGGAGAGATCAAGGGGTAGGGAGGCAGAGGCAGAGCAAGAGAAATGATGCTGGATGGACTGAGACGGTTACATGGAGGAATATCATCAGCAGAGTTGATCCAGATCACGAAAGACCGAGATCTGTGGAGAGCCATGAACGCCTAAGCCAGCTGGCAGGCCATTTGATGATGATGACGATAAAATCACATGTTACTTAAATAAACCGTTCAAATAAGGAAACAGAAGAAAACATAATATTGCAACCGTGCTGTCGATAAGGCAGTGTACCTCTTCCACTGTCTACATTGATCTACACATACATTACACAAGCGCTAAAATTAGATATGCACAAATATATCGTGAGCTTTGAGATCCATTGCAGCCAACCTTTAATTGTGGAGACGGCACCAGATTGATTGATCGTGAGCTTCACATCTGAAAAACACAGAGCAGCTTGTGTGCCAGGCCTAGAGAAAGTATCTCCACCAATCTCATTATAATGATGCAAGCCATCTTCAGGGTTTTGATGACCTAAAGGTCAAGACACTGCATTCTTATTCTTAAGGTCCATAATATGGGCGTGGGCATCAAAGCAGGTACGCTGTTGCTATGAATTTCTTCTGATAGTTTAAGTGTATATCTACAAAACTTGCCAAGAAACCATAACAACCGTTAAAGAATGATCTCCAGGTGGATGTATCGGACGCGGGACATATTGCTTGTGATCGAGAAGTTTTCCGGAAGGTTGTTATGGAAGCGAGGTTCTGCAAAGGACATGCTACTGAATGGATAAATGAATGAGTGAGTGAGTGAATGAATGAATGAATGAATGAATGAATGAATGATCCACTTTAGCTGTGATGTTAAATCCAGATTCAGAAAATGGCGAACGGCTTGTTGTAGGCACTACAGCGACTGCCTTATTCCGTGATGCGTGTGCTGGCTGCTTGTGTGTGTGTGTGTGTGTGTGTGTGTGTGTGTGTGTGTGTGTGTGTGTGTGTGTGTGTGTGTTTGACAATGAATTGCATATTTAAATGAATCAAGGCTTGTTTTGGTTGAGGCGGTTTGATCTTGTCACGGCTGATGATTTTTTCTATAGTTCATATGGGACAATGATAAACATGTCGTGTGGTGTTCACTGACACAGGAACGGAGCAATTATGCGGCGACCCATTGCTGTGAAGTTGGAATCGTACGACCATCACCACTACTACTGACAATCGCATAAGTATGGTTGAACAAGTGTTCGAAGTTCCCTATGGGAGAGAAAGACTAACCACTAATTCCAACTGCACTCAGGCCTACCTAATATGATGGTCCTGACACTTCACTTGCCCACTGCAGGCTCCTATTACAAGACTCGTGTGTTTGGATTGTTTATTTGTTTTTTGTAATAAAGAAACAAATGAAGATCGTAAACTGATTAGAGACATTAGACGTAGACAGTCTCAATTTTTTTTGGGCATGTTATGAGAAGAAATGATCTGGAGAACTTGGTGACAACTGGCAAGATCGAAGGGAACAGACCAAGGGGAAGACCTAGAAGCAAGTACCTGGATGGCTTGGCCTTGTGGCATGGTCGAGACAGGAACACGGAGCTGATCCACGACTCTGGTGATCGAGTGAGATGGCAGAACATGACCACCCACTCTTACCGGCATGGAACATGATGGATGGATGGATTTGTTTATTGGTCAACATGCGTGTCCACATCTTTCTGTCACGTGTAGAGTCAATCACCTCTTACACAAATGTGTATTCTAGTCATGATGCCATGCCGTCTAGCATCTTCCGTCTTGGTCTCCCAATTCTTCTCGAACTCTCCAACTTTACTATCACGGCAGGCATACACCACACCTCCAGTGTGCCTCAATTCTGAAAGAATGAGAGGCCCGTTGATGAGGCGGATAAGCCTAAGAGTTCCTAACATAAAACCGGTATTCGTGACCAAACACTTACCCAAACATCTTGTTTCGTATCATCCTGGTCAAAACTGTTGTGCGTTGTTGAATAATGACAGGGGTCGCTTGGCCTGAAAAAAAAGGACACATGCAAATGTCCTGGAGAATGTAGCAGAACACAAAGACTTCTTAATAGTAATAAAGCAAAGAATCCCTTAGCTTGTTGGGGTCCTAAAACAATGAGAAACATCACAGAGATTACTAGAGGAAACAATGTCAGAAATTGCTGATAAGTGCGGGCATTGTACTTCTTCTTCTTTCTTGGTCGTCGGAAATGTTTGTTCTTGAAGTAAATGCGCTGTGCCTGTTTACAGCAGAGCTACGATATTTGCCCTTTCTGAAAGACACATCCGACTACTTCAAGTTTTTGTTGACCGGGTTAACCTTACCGGATGGACATTGTACTATAGCTATATTAGCACAAACAAACAACTCCCGATGCAGGAATCTGCGGAGAGCACATGGAGCGTTAGGACCATCGTATTTTGGAAGCCTCTTTGAGGAATAGATCTTTCTTTCTCTCCTGTAGCGAACGACGAACCTATTTAAGAATAAGGTTATGTCATTATCAGCGTGAAGTCCTAACCGTGACACCAACATACACGGCCATAGTAAGTTGTTTGTAACAATTATTATTTTGCTCATCTGAGCTGTCTGTAGTTGGTGTCTCCCGCTTACTCTATCTCACCACGAGACATTTACTTAAGAAATAGTTCACACTTAAGTCTCCCTTGTGACGCCCGTCTACTCTATCTCACCACCAGACATTTACTTAAGAAATAGTTCACACTTGTCTCCCCTGTGTTTCCCGTCTACTCTATCTCACCACCAGACATTTACTTAAGAAATAGGTCACACTTAAGTCTCCCGCGTGTCTCCCATTAACTACCTCGCTACCAGACATTTACTTAAGAAAGAGCTCACACTTAAGTCTCCAGAGTGATACCGGGGCCAACAAAGGAAACATATAACCTTCGCAAGAAGCCACTAAGGAGGTTTGACATGAGACTGTCGATCTCATTCCGCAGAACACTTTAGCTGCAAACCCCAACCAATCATGAACAAGTCTACAAAGGGCTTCGGGTGAGTTGTCTGAGGAACTATGCTTCATTTGGGAGAAGGAAGGCAGCAGCAGAAGATTTAGTCCTCCAGAGACCTATTAACCAACAACAGGAAGCCACGGTTAAATATTGCTAGTATCTTGCCTGTCGGAACGGTAGTTATGGGTTCAAATCCGTATCAAGACAGATTTTGACATGGGATGTGGACTCCTAGGTCGACCCAGCTCAGAATGGGTACTTGGAACTGGTATTGGAAGTAAAGGGGCAGATATGATACTGATGTCATCGACCACAGAGTGTCCATTGGTCTTTAGGTCTAGCACCACGTGACCAGCGGCTTTGAGCGTGTAAAAGTATCCTTTACTTAATTTTGCCGGTTCGAAATCACTGCAGACGATTTGGCAGCATACCGCCTTGTGTTGATTATTAACAATGGTATGAGCGTCGGTAATTTTTAAAGCAATGAAAACTATTGAACGTAAACTTATCAATTAAATCACAAACAGCCAAAAAGATACTAAGGTTGATTGCGTCGTCCTGTAAAGGCCATACAACTAACTTGTTTTCTTCTTCTCTTTTACCAATCAATCACAAGCTAGACCAGGTAGACACGTTCTGTTTCAAAACCTGTAGTCACTTTCAAGCCCACTGGCTTTCCATCAGAATCAACAGCTATGAGACTGAACTGAGCTCAACTCCACCTAACATGCCAACAGCCCCATTAAGCCAGGCACGCCATTTTCGCGGCTGCCTATTCTTTCCCAGCTATTACTGTCACTGCGAGTAAGATCAACTGACAACACCAGCATTTGATAAGCACAGTCGACTCTCCGATATGTGATCCCCGGCACCTGGCCACATGTCACATTTCACTAGTGGGATCGTCTTCCCGTCAAATGGGGTTTGCTTCCGACATATCACATCTTCGGTGAAGATTACAACGATGGCTCTCAAATTTGACTCTCTACAGGGTGGCTGGAGCCGTGAAATGTATACCCGGCTTAGCTCTTCTTGTGAGAAGAAACAACTTGATGAAAACACTAGTCACTTCTATCAGCAAGCTGTTACATACAGGAATGAATAGAGGTTGACCGCCGTAAAGCTGCCAGAAAGCAAGATAACTAGACCGTATCTGAAAGCCTTAAAGAAACGACGCAACACAGAGATAAGGAAAATAATCGCTATATGGAAAGATGATTGTCAAAGAATTAGCAACGTTATGAAAAAACAGATACACAAGTACAAAAGAATTCTGCTTACTGAAAGGTTGTGACCTGTGCTTTTGTATGGTTGTGAAGCGTGGACAATAAGCAGTCATGCTGAAAAATAGCTGATGGCTGTGGAAATGTGGTTTCTGAGGAAAATGCAAAGAATACCATGGACAGACAGAAAAACCAATGAGCAAGTCCTTCAAGAGACAAATAAAGATCGTAAACTGATTAGAGTCATTAGACGCAGACAGTGAAAATTGTTTGGGCATGTTATGAGAAGAAGTGACTTGGAGAACTTGGTGACAACTGGCAAGATCGAAGGGAAGAGACCAAGGGGAAGACCGAGAAGTAAATACCTGGATGGATTGGCTACATGGCATGGTCGAGACAGGAACACGGAGCTGATCCACGACTCTGGTGATCGAGTGAGATGGCAGAACATGACCGCTTACACTTACCGGCATGGCACATGATGGGTGGATGGAAAGGTTGTGTGTTACCTGTTCGTCTGTGTGGATGCGAATGTTTGACAATGAGTAGTAATATAGTAAAGAAACTTGAGACACAGGAGCTGGAGTTGCTGAGAAGAATGAAAAGCACATACACCGACATGACACAAATCCAATTACTTAGAAGAATGAAGTTGTTGAGAAGAATGATGTTGTAGAGTAGAACAGAGCGGTTGAGAAGAATGAAAAACAGATACAAAGTACAATAATCCGCTTACTGACAGGCAATATTTGGCCTGTTCTTCTGTGTGGACGAAAATGTTTGACAATGAGTAGGGAAATAGTGAAGAAGTTTGAAGCAGTATAGATGGGGTTTTGGGTAAGAATATTTGGAATATGATCAACAAACAAGAAACCGATGTGGTAGGGGAGCTACAAGTGTAGCAGGATCACTCCTCGCAGACATGTGGAATAGACACATTTAACTTGTGGGCATGAAATAAGAAAACGTGGAATAGAGAAACAACCACATTAACAGACAGGCTGCTCTGTGGAAAGAGACCGAGCCATGTGGGATAAAACACAGTGCAATTACATCGACCACCATGCCTTGATACTTCCTTTAAAGACTGTTAGAAAACCAACTAATAATAGTTTTCCCACGAAGTGAGAAATGTACTTTGCCGTGGCCCATCTTCACATGACCGAAAGATTAAACGCGCCCGTTCTTAAACTTCCTTAGGCTGGTGTGGGTTTGTGGGTTTATTCCCCATACGGGTCATTTGGAGGTAACTATTGACTTCTCTTTCAGAAAGCAATGGCAAACTACTAACAGGAAAATGTCAAAGGAAATCATCCTGGGGCTGATCGCAGCTTCTTGCACAAGACATGCACCATGTTTTAGGGAAAACTTCTCTCAACATGACTTCTCTCAACATGGCTTCTCTCAACATGACTTCTCTCAACACGACTTCCATATTTGCGGCAGGTATAAAAGTGTGATACTGCAGACGATAAAACAAAGAATATTGAAATATTTTGGTTATTTGAAAAGTCATTAAAGTTTGGAGAGAACAATCATGAAGGAGTAGATGCCCGGAGAGATAGGGAGAGGAAAGCCAAAGAGAAGATGGATGCAAGATGTGGTGGATGATCTCCAGATGGGTTTATCGGACGCGGGACATCTTGCTTATGACAGAAAAGTTTTCCGGGCGATTGTTATGGGAGCGAGGTTCTGCAAAGGACATGCTACTGAATGAATGAACACAAATGTGCGAAAATCCTTCTTCTTTCTGAGCTAGCCTCTACCCTCACATCTGCCACCCTCACAACTCGAGGCAGGCCACACAGTTTGGGATCTGCTCCATTAGAAGGTCATATGTCATCGTGTCTGTTTTGCTAATAGGATCTTGTACTCTCCACAAGGCGACCGCGTAGGAAGTACTCAGTATCACGTGATTCCTGGTTTTAGCATCTTGTTCTCACGTTGACAGATTGACTTTCACCGTCTGATCTTCTCTAGGCAGTAGCTCTTGGACACTGATTTCTCCTGACAAGTATGTCAGAAAGCAATCCCACCACACGGGGATTACTTCTTGCGGATTTGTAAAACATGTGGCTCCGTGCGACAATTGTGTGACGTGTTATATCGAATCAATGCGCCTTGAGCCTGTAGTCTGGCGGCTTCGTTCTCTGGCGCCGGTTTGTGCATTATTAATAATGGAAATTAACGCTTTAACTACTCTTAGTGTAAAAGGACAACGGGGGCTGTGGCGGGAGAGAGAGAGAGAGAGAGAGAGAGAGAGAGAGAGAGAGAGAGAGAGAGAGAGAGAGGGGAGGGGGGGGGGGCTTCTTGTTGTTCTTCATAGTCTTCAGATCCTACTTGTTTGCTTCTTCTTCTTCTTCTTCTTCTTCTTCTTCTTCTTCTTCTTCTTCTTCTTCTTCTTCTTCTTCTTCTTCTTCTTCTTCTTCTTCTTCTTACACGTTGTCATCTTCGTTCTCCTCCATTTAAACATATATCTCTCGAAAACGGCTTAAATCAATTGGAATGAGGTTGGTGTAGAGACATTCCTGTCTACACAGTACCAAAGTACCATTTCCACGAGAACTGTTTTGTAGATCTCTTCTCCCCTGTCCAAACCCAGAAACTACAGTGTGTGCAAAAACCGAGGCTGGTCAGTCACATCTGCTGGGAGGCAAGTTGGGATGAAGCAAGGTTATAATTCAGTGAGGCATGTATAGGCTGGCTAGAAGTTGGCCTGAAGTCGGCTCCCTGGCCGAGGGGTTAACAGCTTTCTCCGTTAACCCCGAATACTCTCGTGATTGACGTAAGCGCACGAGAATTAGAAGTGGTTCGAGTCGAGCCAGTGACTTATGAGAGTATGGAACCGGTCGCTCAGAAAGTCGTGGCGTGCTGATGAGCGTAATCTAGCCTAGGAATCAACATACAGCTGAAAGATGCTGGTGTTGGCCTAGTAACCTGAAACAGGATGGAAACGCGGGGGGAGGGGGAGGGGGAAGAAGTTGGCCTGGTGTTGGTCGTGTGTACTCAAAGGGGATGGTAGGTCAGACAGACTTAACACGGTGTTCAAGGAACATGTAAGTATTAGTGAAGAGCACTGTCACACGCCTCGTGAGGTATTGGGTATGCAGGGGTTGGTTAAGTTAGTTGCATATCCTTTATATATCCGATATGGAAATATTATTTCAAGATGGAAGACATTTAAAACTAATGGAAGTAAGAAGAAATAACAAAAATAACAAGGAAAATTATGAACAGATTCACAGGAAATTTACGAAGCTACGCAAAGAGGCAAAAGAAACATGGCTTGAGGAAAATTGCAAGGAAATTAAAAACCAACACAACATCCGGAATACCAAATTAATGCACAAAAGAATTAATGACATCACTAACAAAAGAACACACACATCAACGGGTTGCCTAAAAACCAAAGATGGCAACATCATAATAGAAAAAGATCAGATTTTACATGCGTGGTCAGATTGTGCGGAAGATCTTTATGATGATACAAGAGAAGAACAATGTGATCATCGGGATATTAATGAAGGACCATCAATTTTGAAGATGGAAGTTCAGAATGCTCTTAACCGTATGAAAACTGGCAAGACCCAGGGTACAGACAGCATCACAACAGAAATTATCAATGCCTTAGAAAAATATGGAATAAACCAAGTCACCAGACTGGTGAACGCAGTATATGATTTTTTTAAAAAAATGTTATATATATCCCGTACACGACGTTGCAGACAACACCAGTATTTTTCAGCTGCTGTTGATGCACTAGGTAAGTGTTACGTTCATTAGTTTGCCATTACTTTCTGAACAACCGGCTCACATACAAACATATATTGGAAACAACAAGCTGCATCAGAATTGATAATGAAGTAGGTCAATACCCGCCTATTAAAAGAGGTGTGAGACAGGAATGTGTAATGTTTCCAGATCTTGTTTTCCTGTACAGTGAAAATATTCTCAGAAATATAGAAGATATGGGAGGAATCAACATTGGGGGACGATGCATTAATAATATTAGATATGCGGATGATACAGTCTTGATTGCAGACAATGAACAGGACCTGCAACATTTAGTAGATGCGGTTGTTGCACACAGTGAACAGCTAGGGAATAGAATTGAATAGTAAGAAGAAACCGATTATAGTCGTCACTGGGAAGAAGGAAATACCACAATGTGATATACGAGGAGATGGCCATATTCTAAAGCAAGTGAATCGGTACAGATATCTAGGAACAGTCATAACATCTGAAGGGAGATGCCTTTAAGAGATTAGAACAAGAATTGCCATTGCGAAGGTAGCCCTTTGCAAGATGAAAAACATACTGACCAATAAAAAGATATAAATTTAAACGAGAAAAAGAGTATTGAAGTGCTACATAGAATTGTACTTTTATATGGATGTGAAGCAGACAAGCTGAAACACATCTGATGGCTGTGGAAAAGTGGTTTCTGAAGAAAATGCAAAGAATACCATGGGCAGACAGAAAATCCAACGAACAAGTCCTTCAAGAAACAAATGAAAATCGTAAACTGATAGAGACATTAGACGTAGACAGTCAATATTGTTTGGGCACGTCATGAGAGGAAATGACTTGGAGAACTTGGTGACGACTGGCAACATCGAAGGGAAGAGACCAAAGGGAAGACCGAGAAGTAAATACCTGGATGGCTTGGCCACGTGACATGATCGAGACAGGAACACAGAGCTGATCCACGACTCTGGTGATCAAGTGAGGTGGTAAAACATGGCCGCCTACGCTTATCGGCATGACACATGATGGATGGATATCCTTTACAAGACTTCAGCATATTTTGACTGTGATTCCTGGACAAGTTTACATTCAGTAATTTGTCATTCCTTTCTGAACGATCGGCACTAATACGATTGTATGGAAAGCAACGCAAGGCAGTTTAACAATTTCTACCGTAACCTCTTCGCCACACAGCCTGCTATATAGACGTTAGTTAGTTAGTTGCGTATCATTTCCAGGACGTTTCCAATCTACACCAGCATTTTTTGCTGTTGTTGATGTCTTGGCAAGTTTACGTTTAGTAATTTGTCATTGATTTGTGAACTACCGGCACCTATACCATTTCAAAAAAAAAAAAAAATAATAATAATAATAAATAAATAACAGTGCAACGCGATCTGCATGGCAAATCGCGCGCAGCTCTGTTTCGAAAGCGGGTAGGTATATGGGATTACGAACCGCGTCCGTAACCCTTGGCCACGGAGACTGGCTTTTATAGAGGTAGCCCCATATATTATGTGAGTGTTGGTAGCTTACTGCGAAAACAAAAGTCGTAGTCTATCAAATATGTGTTCTTAGAACTCCTCTTTATTTATGGCAGGGAAGCCTGGTCACCTTGCTCACACCAAGAGAAACGTTTAAACAGTTTTCTTATACAGTGTCAGCGAAGAATACTTGGTATTAAGAGCCAAGATAGGAAAAATACCGAACTATTGGAAGGATCGCTTCGAAGAAGTAGATGGATAGGACACATTAGGAGCATGGAAGATCTCAGCATTCCAAAGTATGTATATATATTGGAGTTATATATAAGGGGGCTGCGTGGTCTCGAGGTATGGTGTCCGCCTCGAGTGCTGGAGGTCCCGGGTTCAGGCCCCGGTGATGCCGGGTTTTTTCTCGTGGGCTTCTAGTAATAAATTTCCCCTGGTCTCTGGGTAGTGAGATCGGACGCCCGTGTGTATTGTTGCGCACGTAAAAAATTCCTTGGCAGTTGGAAATCGAAAAAGAGTAGCCTAACGGCGCTGCCAGGGCAAAATTTCGAGTTAAAAATCTACCCAAAGTATTTCAGGACCCTCGGCGGTGCTACGGAGTTCGTGCACTGAGCTGAGTTTCTCCAGATTCAGGTTTGAGTTAGGAGGAGAACGGAGCACTTATGGGTTACACCCGTGTGCCGTGATGTTGATCCATCTACTAAACTAAACTAAACTTATATATATATATATATATATATGTATATATCTTGGGTGGGCGGGCGGTGAATTGCAGATGGGTAAAATATTTCGGGGTCCTCCTCTATTACGATACAAAAGTGTGTGTAAGCGCGACAAGATTGAAACAGCATAGATACTGATCGTGTTGCATGGAGGGAAACGATAAGGAGTAAAATAAAGACAAAGGAGAACATGATTGCAGGTCAAAAAATGAGCGTGTAAGACGCGAGATGTTGCATGGTGGTAGAAATGGCCATTTGTTCACATGCATCCATTGTGGACGAACATTTACTGCGCGAATTGTTCTGATCAGTCACATTCGCTACCAGCATGGATTGTAGTTATTATGCTTTTTTGAAACACAGGGTAAGAAACCATCTGTCAACATGACAAGGTGTCGGCCAGGTAGCGTTGTGGCTAGACTTAGGTCCGACTTCGTGGATATGCCGACCCCGTGGTCAAAGATTCTATCCACATCGGCTAGGATACGGAAATTTAAAATTGACCTTTGCTCACAGGTCGAAACAATCTAAAATAGGTATTAGAAATGTCTTGGTAAATATGTAAGATGGGTACCAGAAATGTTTTTGAAAGTAAAGTCGACATCACCCACTGAGCGAGGACTGGTCTGTAAAGATATGGGTCCATCCCCACATGACCAATGCACCATAAGATCTGTGCCCAGGTCTTTTACCTTACCACATTACTAACGGACACTGCCGGGTGGATGTAGTCAATACTACACCGACCACTTTAGTTTCCCACTACATTTCCGAGTACACATTTCAAAAAGGGTCTCCTTCAGACTTGGCTTCGAACCGCTTACCCTAACCCAAGTAAAGTAATCCTCCAGGCATGGGACATCTGGAAGGTGGGACCTCAGTGCTGAGAATTGTTATGACTAACTTACTTCGCCAAAAGTTTCCTAGCCTCGGGTATAGCTGTCAAGCAAAGATTTCATCTTCGGTTAAAGGTCAATATGGCCGAATGGATACGAGCACTTGTTCTTAAACTTCCTGTATGCTGAAATCAAATCAAATCAAATCAAATCAACTTTATTTTAAAAGGGTCACAAATTGGGCACGCAGGCCCGTCTTACATTCGGCCCTTCCAATCACTCATCTTTCGTTCATCAAGAGCGTTATACATTCATATAGTAAGAAACATAAACATTGTGCAATGAATGTTGTAAACATAAACAAGGCAAATTACCATGTTATGAGGCCCATCTCCCACCTACCCACACATCAACCCACACACACACCCACCTACCCACACACTCACACACACACCCAGGTACACATACATACTCCACCAACCGACCCATCCCCCTCCCGCACATCTCCCACCCACACACACTGCCCTCACCTGTTCCCCCAACCCAACCACATTTGCCACCCACAAACATCCTCCACCAACCCACACAGCCCGCGCCCACCCACATACACATCCTAACCCATATATC
The DNA here is from genome assembly GCA_963921405.1 of Cepaea hortensis. Classification (NCBI taxonomy): domain Eukaryota; kingdom Metazoa; phylum Mollusca; class Gastropoda; order Stylommatophora; family Helicidae; genus Cepaea; species Cepaea hortensis. The sequence goes on along the minus strand of OY992878.1, from coordinate 152,366,662 downwards.
CTCTTCCCACCCACACCTCCAACCACCCATCCCCCAGCCACACCTCCATCGACCACATATTACCCACCCACGCACACACATCCCCCACCAACCCACACATCGCACATCCACTCACACATCCCCAAACCATACACATACATCCCCACCAACTGACATCTCCCTACCCACCCACACACACAGACACACACAGACACACACACACACACACTGATGCCAAGGTAGCATGTTAAACTCCAACACAGATCAACTGGACTGAAATTTTAAATTTAGTTTCCCATTACATCTGCTAGTACACATTTTAAGATGCGTCTCCCTCGGAGCCAAGGTCAATGTTTTAAAAAAAAGTCGTCGACGGGTAATCGAACACACGAGCACCGGGTCCATAGGCAAACATGTTAAGACTGCAGTAAGCCGGCTCCCTGGGCGAGGTATTTATATATTTAAATTACATGTCCTTTGCAGGACGTTGCTATCAACCTGAAGTTTATTTTCTAGGCAATATTATGTTCAGTAATTTGCCACTGCTTTCTGTGAGAGGTCAACGTTTTAAGTCCATTTTAATACAGGTGTTGGGATTTAACTCCCTACCCCGCCATCAGTGTACCGGACGTTTAAGAGAATTAGTGCATTTAGCGAGACATACATAGACAAATAAAGAAAACAGGACGATGGTCCCGTCTTGTCACAGATAAAGGCAAAGCATTTGGTTGTCTGGGTAACTCAAGCCCCGTGGCGACTAGACAAGTGCACGCGGCGTCGGTCTGTGAATACTTAAGTTGACAACTGAAACCATCCTGGCGACACAGACAATATAGGGGAATTTTACGACTGGGGAGCAGCCGGAGTGTAGTGGCTAGACGCTCAACTCTCGGCCTGGTCGTCAGGGTTCGAGCAGCGTCGATGTGGATTTGAATGTTTAAAATAAACCTAGTTCCTAGATAAACTATGCTCCGTGGCGAAGGTTTTACGGACTCAATTCGTAATCCAGTATACCCGCGTTCGAAATATAGTGGTGGGCGATTTGGAAGCACACCTCCTGCTTTTTTTTTTTTTTACGAAATAGTATACGCACCGGTCGTTCAGAAAGCTATGTTAAACTACTAAACTTGCCAAGAGATCACAACAGCAAATAATGCTGGTGTTGACTGCGACGTGCTGTAAAGGATATGCAAATAACTTTTAAACTAGATAAAGCCAGTCTAAAATTGATACTAGGAAATGTCATGGGTGGTGTAGGCGACCGGTGTGATGGTGACTACATCAACCATCTAGTCATCATTACAGTGGCTTGCAGAGGTTCTTTGATGCCCGGGGCCAACCCCTTGATTGGATGCCCCTAAATTGTTCTTTCCCTAATTCATTCTCCCTCCCCTCCCACTGCACTGCGCTGCCCCCTCTCCCTACTTGGATGCCCCCCTCCCGGTTGGATGCCCGGGGCCGTCGCACCCCCCGCACCCCCTCTGCACGCCACTGCATCATCATCATCATCATCATCATCATCATCAAGTGCACGCAGACGTAGGCGTTCATGGCTCTCGGTCTTTGGTGTTCTGGATCAACTCTGCTGATGATATTCCTCCATGCCATCGTCTCAATCTGTTCAGCATCATTTCTCTTGGTCTGCCTCTGCCCCTCTTCCTCTCGATCTTTCCAGTTGTCACGATATTCTCCAATGCCTCTATTCTTATCACATGACCAAAGAAAGCTGTTTGTCATTTTCTTATTGTTGTATATAATGTTAACCACCTAGTACCGGAGGTTAACACAAGTGACTTGTATGTATCCTAGAATGGAACACGAGCCTGCTATTTTACTGTTTCTGGACTTGTTGAATCTCAACCACTGTATTCATTTCTGGTCTACTTGTATGAACGAGTGAGTGAGCGTGTGAGTGAGTGAGATACAGAAGGAGAGAGAAAGAGAGATATGCAGAGATATAGAGAGGGAGACATAAAGAATCAGAGACAGAGGCAGTACAAACGAGATAGACATACAGACAAAGATACAGACTGATAGATATAGACAAGCAGACAAAGCGAGACAAAGAGAGACAGAAAGAGAGAGAGAGAGAGAGAAAGAGACAGAGAGAGAGCGAGAGAGAGAGAGAGAGAGAGAGATAAACAGGAAGAAAGAGAGAGAGACAGAAAGAAAGACAGAGGCAGTGAGTGT